>BTPG01000008.1:78114787-78138895 GCA_036245525.1 Semisulcospira habei | reverse complement strand
CAAGAGACTATGATGTTCGCACAACGGCGTGCCTCAGCCAAGTATGTATGATAGTTTCAATCAAGACGACCAGCTTCAGTAGCTGCGAAAGTGTACAGAGTTGCTGCCGGCAATGCTATACGATTTTTGCGGCTGTTGATGCGGGATGCCTTGATTGATTGATTGATTGTACATTGCTTAACGTCCCGACAGCAACAAGGCTTTCTCAGGACGTGCCTGCACTGCTTCTGAAAAAAAACAACCAACTAAACAGAACATTGAATGTATGTCGCCAGCCGGTCAAACACATTAAATAAACCTAACACATGGGGCCTAAATAAAGCTAAGACCATTTAGCAACACACATCCAATATCAAGAGCTACAGGCAGTGCAGACAGTAGGGAGAGTTTAAAAAAGGCAAATACAGGTGAATGGACCTCGGGTAGACAGAAACACATGCCCCAGAATAGAGAGAAAACCCCACCCTGTGGGGCTGACCAGGGTGACCCTGGGAACTAAAAAATACCTAACCCCACCCAAGTCCCCCAGGCGGGATGCCTTGAATGAGTAAACCCCCTTAGGAGTTAATACTACAGTCCCTTCCTTATCCTCTGACCCACGAGTCTATGGGACAGGCTGAACGCCAAGAAGATGGCACCGATGTACGATGCGAATAATGTCTATAGCAGCGTGAGAACCTTGAGCCAGATGCATAGCGGTGCACCTTGCTTAGTGGCTGGTGCAGGACTAAGCTCGCTCATGCAACTGGCTCCTTGTCTGTATCTCAGGCAAACAGCCTGGGAGTAATCCCTGTTGTGTAAAGGTCAAAATGTCTGGCGAAGACCACTCAAACGGCGTGTGCCACACACAATGGAGATAAGACAGGCAATGCTGGGAGGGTAAGGCTGAAATCCACACAGATTGTTTCCATTCACAAGGCGAACTTGAGTTCCTTCTTCTTTCTCTCTCTCTCTTTTTCTCCCCGTGGAAATGAGAAGATTGATATAGCATGCATGGATGGCAATTATGCTTAGTGATGGTCTGCTATTTTGGACCTTACGGCTTTCAGCCGTAAGGTCCCAAATCACAGATCAGCACACAATGACAGACTAAAATTGTTTTTTGAAAAGAAGTCTGAGCTAAACTGAGGCACACCTACAATCTGCACGAGGAAACTATCATGAACCTTTCTTTCTCAATCCCGGATGGCTAGGGAACGGAATGACCGTGGCCGCACACTGAACGGAGGGTCAGTACTGGATTGGGCAATCCTGCCCTGTTGCGCAATCTACGTACACAGCGCAAAAAAGAATCATACTTGACATTACACGCACAATCAGCGTGCATGTTCTCTCTCTCTCCCTCTTTCTCTCTCTCTCGATCGATCGAACTGGGTGGCTCGGTGGTAGAATGTCCGACTCCTGTCCGAAAGGTCCCGAGTTCGAATCCAGCTGGGGTCAAAATTTGTTCAGACCCTATTCGTTGCCCCGTCTTTGAAATCAGCTTCGTGGTGGACAAAAGACGTTAAAGCCGTAAACGCTTAATGTGTGTGTGTGTGTGTGTGTGTGTGTGTGTGTGTGTGTGTGTGTGTGTGTGTGTGTGTGTGTGTGTGTGTGTGTGTGTCTCTCTCTGTTTAAAAAAAAATCAGATTCCTGCTGTGGGAATATGAGGGGTCTTTATATTGTTCCAAAACCCCGAATAGATATATTCAAATCCACTTTCTCGTTTGCGGGTTCCACACTGTGGAACTCACTTCCACATCACGTTAAAGCCACTCCGACATTATCTCATTTCAAGACAAATCTTTATAGATACCTGACATCACTCCAATAACAATATCTAGTTATACACAGACACGCGAATGTACGTGTATATGTATGTGCGCATGTGTGTATGTGTGTGTATGTATTTGTGTTCGCTCGCACGCGCGCGCGTGCGTGCATGCGTGTGTTTGTTTCTAATGGACTGTATATTTTGTATCACTGTGTTTTGATGTCTGTTTTATGTATATTTTGTACTTAGTCGTAGTTTTAGCAACGGCAGGTACGAAAAATAAATGACATAGTCACTGACTGTGTTAATATCTTCACCGTTGTAAAATAAAGATTCATTGATTTCTCTCTCTCTCTCTCTCTCTCTCTCTCTCTCTCTCTCTCTCTCTCTCTCTCTCTCTCTCTCAAGATTGTCAAGTGGTTGTGTTGTCCTGTGAGAGAATGCATGTGTTAATCGTAGGAAACGATCCGATATTTATTTGAGCTATCATGGTCACGTATCACGTACCTTTTCAGTGAGATTCTTTATCGTTCGTGCATGATAGCGAATTTCGCTTTGTTGTGATACGCTAATTTTAGTCCGGAAACTTCTAGAAAAGTCGCACGGAGAAGAGCGGTCGATTTTTGTTTTACGTGAGAATGAACCAGAACGTTCGAAGCAGGGTCGCGTTGTCTAGTGACCTTGTACATGTGACGTCATAAGAGTAAGTAACATTTTTGTAACACAGTAGCAAAGCTGCTAGTCATAGTTGTTTACTGTGCGCGTGAAATTAGCAGCCGTTCTTTGCGTGCGGTCAAAGTCGTAAACGGTTTGCCATATTTTTGGTGATATAATTACATACTGGGATTTGGAAATGAGCAGTCGAATTTTGTAGACCATTATAGTTATTCGAGGAAGTTCTTCTTTTATTAATATTTATGAGTTTCAGTAACGTGTTTCGTTCTGATTGGTTGCGTTGTGTAAATTCATTAGATTATTCTAGAAACTTTGTGCTGGGAAGCACGGGGTACATTGTCACGCATTGTCAGTTGTAGGGACACACAGTTTATTGTAGGTATGTGGCCCGTATAGGGTGTACATTGTGAGAGACGCAGCGTAACGGTGGTGTATGTTGTGTGAGGAACTTTGTGTCGCCAGTGTTGACATTTGCAGAAGAGAAGACATTGTATCAGTGTAGGTGCATTTGGGAATGCATTGTGTGGAGATCGCATCGCTGAATTAAAATATTGTTGGAACTGTTACTCCAGTATTGTCTACATCTTTAAGCCACGTGTGACGGATTGCAGCTGAATGAAGTTTATTTTAAAAAAAAAACCTTACGTGCGTGCGCCTGGTGTGTTTATCATACTACGACTCTACCACGTAACACTCACTCACCCTCTCACTCTCTCTCTCCCCCCGTTATATCAATTTCATCGTCAAAAATGTTATCTTAAAGAGAAAGCAAAGCACACGTTTCCGACAGAACAGCAAAATTAATACTCACATTTACCGTTTATATCCTCAAGCATTAATTGTGACTACCTGAGCAAATATTCACACAAATTACAGACTTCGTTGTTGTCATAAACGTGATTCAATAAATTTTAGTACTGAAATTATTCTAGCAATTTCGATATCATAGGATAATGCTACTTAGGAAACATGCAATTTATTCACAAATAGTTCCATGCGCTGGTCAGACTTGACAACGCCCCATTCTACAGAACCTGTACTTTCAGTTAAAGAAGTAATTTCAAACAGAACAACTGACGAGTATGCAAGAACATTCAAATCGCAAAAAGAAATGGCCATTAGCGAAATTTAAAGACAGACTAGCACATCCATTTGAAGATTATGTTACATTCAAGGTTCTTGAGTTAGTAATAGTGCGCAAAGGCCATCAGGCCGACGTCGGCCCGATGGCCTCTTGCGCATTGGGAAGCGTCCGCGATAACACTTGGAGTATGCATAAACAATTCTCTCAGCGATAAGATGACTTCAGATACACATACAGTGATAAAAGACCATACTCAAGACAACGTACCTGTTAGAAACAATGAGACAGGGTCAGTCTTTACCTTCAATTAACCCATTTAGCTCCGAGTCCCCACATCAGGAGAGGTGATTGACCATGATACGTATTGACCCTGTATTGACCCTGATAAGTTGACCCTCTTAAGTCAAGGGTAGTGCCAGATTAGCTTGGCGCCTGAAGGCGTCAAGCTAATCTGGCACTACCCTTATCATGGTCAATCCATCTGCAACTGGTACATAGTCGTTAGGCAACACCTCCAAATTAATGTGAGAAACGGGACCTTGGGGGTAACGGGTTAACTCCGCACACACTTTTTTCACAGCCATTACAGAATCTTTTCAAATGGAGGGAAACCTGTATGAATGATAAACAGATTGGGCGTAAATGTGTAAGTGTGTTTCTTCAAAGACATTTCACTGTATACACACATACAAATTGAAGAAATTCCCAGAAAAGAAACACGCTTATATAGGACAAATTCTAAGCGCGCTTCTTTCTCTGTTAGGTAGTTCTTTGCATAATACACGATTGGCAGTCCCTTATTTGCTCTGGATTCTGCATCGCACATAAAAACCGGCGCCATAGGTCTGTATAAAGTAATCTCGAGAACTTCTCTCAAAAACAGACTCAGCTTCATATAATCTTTTCTAACCAGAATCAAAAGTCTACACTCGATTCTTTCTTTATTGGGGACATTCTAATGGCTTCTACGAAGCACAATCCATTAGTCCATCCGAGTTCAGGCCATTAGCAGCGCCTAACTGGGGTTGTTATTCGAATTCACTGTTTCTCTTTCTCTGTCAGTAGCATGTTCGATTTACTGCTAAGTGCTAGTTACACTCACTGTGATAAAAAGTGAGGAATATCAATACAGCTTTGCATTAACGCCCCACGGCCGTATTTATCACATTTTGGAGGCGTCATCTAACGACTATGCACCAGTTGCAGGAGATGGATCGACCATGATAATTCAAGGGCTAATCTGGCACTACCCTTGAATTATCATTGTCGATCTATCTTCTGATGTAGTGCGTCGGGGCTGAATGAGTTCAAGGTTGCATTTGCTTTACCGTTTACGTGCTGACGCTATGTTTGATAGCTTGTCAAGTCTGACCCAAGACCTTATCAATGAATCTTTGATTGAACTTTCAAGCTCGCAGTGCTAGCACAAGGTAAAACATCACCTGTCACAGGTCATGGTAGGAAACTAAGTTTTACACGACGTGAATGGATTTACAACGTCTTCCGCTACAATATCAGGGCTATGATAGTGAAAAAGAACAATTTCTGTCTTCCCTTTTCTGTTCATCTAGCTCATAAACTCACATTTTTGATAAATATCTTTGTTTAGCCACTTGCACACAACCGACATCTACAAGATGCGTGGATTCTCATGAGGTAATAACAATCTGTCTCTTGCTGGCCACGTATCTGATATACATATTCGCTCACAAAACATAATTTTGAATGGGTATATATATATAATTTTGTACCACTTTTTCATATAAAGTTGAACTTGGGGAAAACTCTTTACGTGGAGGGGAAAAACGCTGGAATCTTCAATTTTTTTTAGTCCACTATCTTATTTCAAAATATTTTCGGTCAACAATCACATCTGCTAAATAAATAACTTTCCCTCAACCCAACAGTGTGCAAAGACACGCGATAACGTCGGGCAAAACACACAAGCGTGCCTGACCACAAGGTCCAGCATACTTTGCGAGTCTGTGGCTTCAGGTGCATGTAGTAACTTTTCCGCTAGAAATAGTTCAAAAAATTTCCTCCCTTTTTTTTGAAAAAGAGCAAAATCTGGGCAATTTTAGTCGACCTAGTGTTTTCATGGGAGCCTAATTGGGGCATGTGCACGGTTGTATGCAGGCTTGCAGACGACAGTTTTGTCATGGGGTACTTAGTGCATTTGAGTGTTGTGAAAAACGCTAACTCTTAATTTTTTTTAAAGAATTGCTGAAAATGTTTCTCCTGTGATGTGCTCCGCGTGGATTTTTTGTTTTGGCAGAAAAGTTCTTCGTTCATAGTTTTATGCTGCAAGAGGCTAACAGATAACAGTGTGAGAAAAGGGGGCGTAACCTAATTGCCCTGTGTGGTTTGTGCCATCGCCGTGAAATGGGCGACAATTCAAAGGTAGTTCCGGATTAGCTTGAACACATTCGTCTGCCGGGGGACCATGATCAACATGAGCAGAAGGCGGATCTATTTCTTAAACTTACATTATTGGGCAGGATGGGCTCCATTAACCCTTTTAGCCTGAAAGTCCCATATTTCTCAACGTTTGGGGGTGTTGCCTAATGACTATGTGTACCAGTGCGGTCTCTGCGTCTGATCTCTGTCCAACAGGGTTCGTGATGTGCGGTCTCTGCGTCTGATCTCTGTCCAACAGGGTTCGTGATGTCAGAATCACCAGAGCCATGAGAGGAGCGGAGTGCTGGACCGACCATCGGCTGGTGCTGTCTGTCCTCAACCTGCACATTGCACCAGCACAAAGAAAGAGGCCGAAGCTCACCCAACCCTTCATTCAACCTGGCCAAGCTGAAGCGCCCGGACGACAAGGAAAACTTCCAGTCCCACCTTACTGACCTGCTAACTGCCCATGTGGAACCAGTAGTGACGGAGTCTGCCAAAGACGTGCTTAGACCCAAGCAGAGGGTACACCAGGATTGGTTCGATGAGAACAATGATGAGATCAACAAGATACTGGAGCAAAAGCGCAGTGCCTTCATCGAGTGGCAGAACGACGTCAACTCCTTGTCCAAGAAAGACCGCTTCAAACACCTCCAGAGAAAAGCCCAGAGAGAGCTCCGCAACATGCAGGACACCTGGTGGGACAGCAAGGCAAAAGAACTTCAACACTTTGCAGAATCCAACAACTCCATGGAGTTTTTCAGCGCTATGAAAGCTGTCTACGGCCCTGCCAGACCCAGCACAACCCCTCTCTTTTCTTCCGACGGCTTCACCTTGCTGAGCGATGGAGAGAATACTTCTCAAATCTGCTGAACCTGCTTCCACTGTCGATCCCGCAGCCCTGGACACAATTCCCCAGAAGCCGACACTGGATGACCTTGACCTCCCGCCTACCCTGTACGAGGTCAAGAAAGCGATCAACCAGACTAGCTCCAGCAAGGCTGCAGGCATGGACGGCATCCCCGCAGAGCTCTTCAAAGCATCTGGACCTGAGACCCTTGACGCCTTCCTCAACATTCTGACATGCATCTGGGCAGAGGAGAATATGCCACAGGAATTTAGATATGCTACAATCGTCTCCCTGTTCAAGAACAAGGGCAGCAAAGCAGACTGTGCCAATTACCGAGGGATCTCACTCTTGTCCATTGCTGGCAAGATCCTCGCGAGAGTCATCCTCAACCGCCTGATCAGCTCTGTATCTCAGGAAGCGCTCCCAGAGGCTCAATGTGGCTTCAGACCCGGCCGCAGCACAGTCGACATGGTCTTCTCTGTGAGACAGGTCCAGGAAAAATGCATTGAGCAGCACATGGACCTCTACGCTGTCTTCATAGATCTGACCAAAGCATTCGACACCGTGAACAGAGAAGCGCTTTGGGTCATCCTCGCAAAGCTCGGCTGCCCCAGGAAGTTCACCAACATCATCCGCCTCTTCCATGATGGAATAGTAGGAGTTGTCCAGTCAAACGGCGACATTCGACATTTCCAACGGTGTGAAAAAAGGTTGTGTTCTTGCCCCCGTGATGTTCAAGCTGTTCTTCACGTGTCCTGAGCCATGCAGTACGCGACTTACAGAAGGGAGTGTATGTGAAGTATAGATTAGCTGGCTCTCTCTTCGACCTCCGTCGACTGAACGCCAGGACCATGACCATCAAGAGACTGATCCTTGAGGCGCTGTTAGCCGATGACTGTGCGCTGATGGTGCACACGGAGTCTGACCTCCAGACCATTGCCAACAGGCTCTCGGAAGCCTCTCGACTGTTTGGCCTCACCATCAGTCTCAACAAGACCGAGGTCCTGCACCAACCAGCCCCAGGCACAAGAGCCCTCCCCCCCCCCCCCCCACCACCACCAGCCCCACCCAAAGTGTATATCGAAGGCACCGAGCTGAAGACTGTCGACCAGTTCAGGTACCTGGGGAGCATCATCTCTTCTGACGGTACTATCGACAAGGAAATCGCAGCTCGCATCAGCAAAGCCAGCCAAGCCCTGGGTCGTCTGCGCACTCGTGTGTTGAATAACAACAACATCAAGCTCTCCAAAAGATCAAAGTCTACAAGGCAGTAGTCCTCCCCAGCCTCCTCTATGGCTGTGAGTCATGGACGCTGTACAGAAAGCACCTCAAGCAGCTTGAAAGTTTCCACATGAGATCCCTGCGCTCACTCATGGGCATCAAATAGCAAGACAAGGTGACAAACCTGGAAGTCCTGGACAATGCTGGCTTAGTGAGTGTTGAAGCCTTGATCTTAAAGACACAACTTCACTGGACAGGTCATGTCATACGCATGGATGATTCTCGCATGCCACGCCAACTCCTGTATGGTGCACTCTCAAAAGGCCACAGAAAGCAAGGACGGCCAAAGAAACGCTTCAAAGACTGCATAAAAGACAGCCTCAAGTACTGTGTCTTCCCGGTAAAGGAACTTGAAGCAGAAGCACAAGACAGATCTGGCTGGCGTGCCGCCACCAGGAAAGCCTGCACGCTCTTTGAACACAATCGGCGCGAACGGATCACCAGTGCCAGGGCTCGCAGAAAGACAGCGTCGACTCTCCCCACAGCTACGTTCCCGTGCCCCCATTGCCCTCGTAGGTGTGGCTCCAGGATTGGCTTGGCCAGCCACACCCGCACCCACAAATAGAAGCCATGCACAATGACATCATCGGTTTTCGATGGTCTACCCATTATGTGTACCAGTTGCAGGAGATCGATTGACCATGATAATTTGGCGCTAATCTGGCACTACACTTGAACTATTATGGTCAATCAATCTCCTGCTGTATATGGCTTAAATCTGTGGCGTGGTTAGTTCGTGTTTTTCTTTCAGATAAAGGGAGGCAATGGGAACACACCCTACAACTGGAAAAAGTCATTCTTCTTTTAATCTCCCGTCAACAGGTGCAAGCATAGATCCTCATAAACACTGCAGCCGGCCTGAGGGCATGTGCTCATTTAAGCCTCTTAATGCCTCTGTTTACGTCGGGGGCGGGGGGGGGGGGGGGGGGGGGGTCGTTCAATGTATGATGTCATCAGCCGAGTTTTGACGGACTGATCTACGAAAATCAATTAGAAGTTGGTACAAAAATATGGGTGCAATCGCCTGGCGGTGTCAAAAAAATGTGGGCATCATTCCGCCGCCAGCCCTTCTTTCTACGACAAGAGGCACAGATTCTCATGAGCCCCTGCTGCTGCGCGTATTCTATACTGTGATGTGATTCCGCTGCCAGCCCCATTTCTGGATGCAAGAGGTTCCCAAAGCTCATGAGCCTCTGCAGGAGAACTCCAGGAGATGTAACAACTGCGTACATATTATGAATCCGCCGTCAGCGTTCTTTCCGTCTGCAAAAAGCAAAGATTCTCACGAGCTTGCAGCCGCCGAGGCTAATGAAAATCTCTGCCTCTTGGTCGAACAATTTACATGTACTGACGTGAAAGATCTCTGCTCCTCAGTCTGATGACGTTATTTAAATGTAGTCTTTGACTGTGCATATTATGATCTGCAAGCTTCGCCAGAGGGAATAATGGGAGATCCGTGGGGGAACAAAAATGGCAAGCCAGTATTTGGGATTAAGGCTAAGACGGATGAGGTTGAAAAATAAGACTGCTGAACAGTTTCCATGGTGACAATGAGTTGAAATGACGCCATTACGATGTGTTTAAAGTTATCTTGTTTCTCCAAACTTGCACTTCAATTTATAAAGTAGAACACAGTAGATTTTCCTTAAAAGTATATGGGTCTCGTTTGGATATCTGCTGCTATTCTACGCAACATTATACACATTTACGTGTTAAGCTGAAATGCGGCTGTATCCCGTAAGAATTCTGCAATATATAGTATCAACATCTTATACTCTATTCACTTTGAAACATGTTTTTATGATTAACAAGACCATGTACTATTTTCTTCAGTCTAGAAGATTCTTATCTAACTTTATCTCAAGTCTTCCGAGTACAGTTTTAACACACACAAGAATAGTGCCAACACAAAAAAGCCAAAGCATATCAAGTAAACCTTCGCAGTAGAGAGCCAAAGAATAAAAATTCATGTACACTTCTATGCTTCCAACTTGTCGTATCTCACAATTTTAAATCACGACCAGTAAGATTAACTACACTGAAAGTTCGACCGCCATGCACAATTTCCGTCCCATGAACAATGGATACAAAGTGGTTTCAGCAAGAGGCATAGATCTTCATGAGCCCCCGCAATTGCGGGGGCTCATGAGGATAAATAACTCTTGCTATCGATTAATGAAGTGACGATAACGACCAACAACGAAAGAGGCTCACTTTGAATGACGAGGATGAATATGGTTTGTCATATTTTACTCCAAAGCACGCTATTTCTTGTTGAATATAATTCACACGCTAAACAGTCACTCCTTTCCTCTGAATTGTGCAGTTATGCTTGTGGTTTCTGCTCAACAAACACAGTGGAGATAAGCCAGCAGGGAAATTAAGCGGGCCAAAATTACCGAATCTGAGCTAAATGTAATAGCACTTGGATAGATATACACCTGTGCAGGTCTGTGATACTGGACCATAAGTCTGCAAGTAGTAAGGTCTAAAATCACATACCAGCACACACTATTAATATAGAATACAGAGGATATGATCCCAAACTGACAGCACACAGCAGATGAGCAGCATATACAGTGAGCTCGGCAAGCAAACAAGACCTACCTTGGCTTTCCGCACAGGCAGCTTGCTGGATACTACCTAATCAACAGATCACCATTAGTATAAAGGCATGCATCACACACTCAAAGTGTCACTAACACAGCTACGACTCGCACCAACAACGCCTGTATAAAATATAATAAAAAGCAGGCAAGCATGGCATACGAGTTCGCCACTCGACACACACCATGGCATCATTCGTTTGCCGATATGTGATTTTAGCCAAGCACTGGCACCAAGAGTGCTCGTCTGTGATTTTGGACCTTACAGCTGGAAGCCGCATGGTCCAAAATCACAGGTCAGCACACGCACTACGCCTTCCCACACCACCCTTTGTTAAAAGAAACATGGAGTTAACTTATTCAGCCCGTATTTCCCAAATTTGGGAAGTGTCATCTAATGACTAAGCACCAGTAGCAGATGGATCGACCATGTTAATTCAAGGGCAGTGCCAGAGTAGCTTGGCGCCGACTGGCGTTCGTCTAACAAAGCAGTAAATACATGTACTGTAACTACCAACCCCCAATGAAGTATTGTCAACGGATACGTGAACACACACAGACACACATGCATTATACCAATGTATTGATTACTGAGAGATATGTGAATACGGGGAAATAAGTGACCATGAAAGATCAGTATTTAAGGACTTCCGGTTACTTGGAGACAAAGCACACTAGTGCAAAGGCTATTCTGGCAAACCACAAAACTAGTATAGAATACACGATGAACGACTATTTTCATTGATACAATCCTACACACATCAAGATTCACAGCACAATTCAGATTATACACGTATACAGTGCTCTCCTATTGTACCACACGGACTATAAGATTATTGTGTCGTTATACTCAGGTAACAGATCTTGCAACCGCATCTTTAAGTGGTCACGAGTGGGTTATCGCAAACACGCTCATAACCTGTCATAAAGTTACAGTTTGTCCATACCGTTACAACGCAGCCATGTACTGTCAACTGTACAAGATATGCTTTAGAAGTGCGCGTGTTAACAATGCTACATAGAATATTTTCTGCTTTGAACAAAAAATAATCCCTCGCGCACAAACAACATCTGGAAGATGCTTAGATTTTCATGAGCTCCAGCAAGTGCGGTGTATTTGTAATGTCCTCAAGTGACGAGCATCGGGTATTCATTCGACGAGGAATACAGAATGTCTTGCGCTGTAGAAACATTTTCAATATTTCAAGAAGCCAATATTTTCTGTACTTTTTCTCGTTTACTACCATTACAGGTAAGAAATTAATGTACTTACTCATGGTTTCTCAATCAGACCGGTCCTATTTCAATTCCACACACCTGTCAATATCCTGTTGTCTTGGGAAATGTGAGGACTATCTGAGCACACGTGTGTGTAACTCACAGTGATATAGATAGGACTAAGAGGAGCGCGTTAGATGCATAATCACGACTGTTTAGACCCTGACTAATTACCGTAACACATCGCAAGACTAGAATAATGGAGGTTTCATTTGAGATGATAATCACACAGTACAAGCCTGGAATCAAAGTGGACGCTTACTGTCATTAACTCATTCAGCCCGACGGCGGTTTTCCCAAATTTTGGAGGCGTCATCGAATGACTATGCACCAGTTGCAGGAGATGGATCGACCATGATAATTCAAGGGCAGCGCCAGATTAGCTTAGCGCCAATAGGTGCCAAGCTAATCTGGCACTGCCCTTGAATTATCATGGTCGATCCATCTCCTGCTGTAGTGCGTCAGGGCTGAAATGATTAAAATACGCGGTCTTCTCTCAAACATGAAAACAACTCTGACCTGCAAACAAGACACACACAATTCTTTTTGGAAGGCAGAAATGACCGAAAGAAAGAAATACAGGGAAGAATTGATAGAAAGAAAGGTACGCCATGGATAAATTAGATTAGTGCCCAGCCTTCACCCTTGGCTGTATTTCAAAACGAAGGTGGCGATGATGACAAAGCACGTACATTAAGGCATAAAGGTTCAAATGACAAAATATTGTAAAAGAAAACTATACAAGCTGAAAATGTGTACAAATAACTCTGCAAAATGTTTACAAACCGTAAGAGTGATAATACTTGCGTGGCAAAAGCCAAAAAGAGATCAGCAACTACCACTAACAGTAGCAGATAATATTGAGCTAACGCTGATAAAACGCTGAGAACAAGTGAGGAAAATATCACGAACTGACTCCATCATAGCATGCTAGACACTGGCATATACATTCGTGCCCACAATGAATGGGATGGGATGGGATGGGATGGGATGGAATGGAATGGAATGGAATGGAATAAAATGGAATGGAACTATTCATAAGACTTGTTAAAATACACCTAACTGACATCACAATGTAATAAAATCTTTCAGACAACAGATTCCCCATATGAAGGTGTGAAAGGTCTGATGACACAAAACAAAACAAAAACGTCTGTAAGCTACGATGTGTGTCTGGCTGAAACAATCGAAGTGTCTGGAACATTTCAATGTTTATTTAGCAGCATCGCGCAACTGAATAGTACTTTACGAACCACATCTGTGAATGATATCTTCCCGATTTAAGTCTTCCTGAATCAGCACATTCAATCTGCAAGAGACTTAGATTCTCATGAGCCCCTGCATTCGCAGAGGCTCATGAGAATCTATGCCTCTTGCTCGCCAGACTGGGCAAGCTATCGGGGTTTCAAGAAGGTGACTTGAATCACAGAGCGCATTGCAACATACGACGTCAAGGAGCCCACTCAACCGCCAAAAAATTTCGCCATCGACCGAAACCAGTCCCTTACAATTACTACTGGTGACTCTCTTGGACAAACATCAAGCCTCGAGCTTTACAGTGAATACGATGAACTCCACATGAGCTAGAGACTAAACTGGAATGTTCGACACGACACACGTTTGCTGATCTATGAATGAGGACGCCCAATGCCTCCAAAATCACTGACGAGCAAGCAACTACTGGCCAGTGATAGACACAGATTCTCATGAGCCCCATCATCTGGGAAGCTCACAAGAATAAATGCCTTGTACAAATTAATAGTATTCCTGCAAGCCCAATACACTGTGATAATTTGTTTCTTTCGAAACACACATTATCTGTAGCAGTAGATGAAAAATGCAACGTAGCTACCTGGCTGATTGAACTTGGTTCACCCCAGCGCATGAACGCAAGATGAGCAATCAGATTAGTACACCATAGAAGCACGGCTAGTAAATGAATTCGATCCCAAAATATAAATGTTGATTAGGATATCGGTAAACGAAGAAAATAAGAAATGAAAAACCATGCAGATTTAGCCAAAGAGCATGCAAGCGTAATGACTGCGTACAAGGATCCCAGCTGCAGAGTTGATAGATTCGCCAAACGAACCGCCGCAAATAGCTTGTTACGGCGCCGAATAGATCGAAGACACAAGACCGTCTGCCATCTGAAAGGTGTACCGTCTCTTTAACCAAATCCATGTGCAAGAGGCATAGATTCACATCAACCCCTGCGGCCCAAAGGGGCTCATAAGAATCAATGTCTATAGCTGTTAGTGATTGATGCACCTACTGCTCTGCTTCTCAGACGGAGTAGAACCAAGAGAGGTTTAACCCCTTCAATGCCGAGAAAAACTGAACACAATCCAACTGCATGAGATTTAGGATCCTCACGAGCCCCCTTCAGTCGCGGGAGCTTATGAGGATCAATGCCTCTTGCTGAGACTAAACTGTATCCATGTTCCGTGGATGGTTTGTGGCTTTTGGTCGTTGAATGAACAAAGATTTCAGAAATACAACATACGGCGGTAGGGACGGGGCTTATGGTTGTGATAGAAATCCACACGAATGGCTACCAGATCAGTGTCTGCCGTCCTCTTGAGAGCTCAATGTCCGGCTGTCTTCCATGCGCGCTGTCGTCCTTCGTCCTCCGTCTGCACCAAACACTCATCCTCAACAGCCTCCCAGTCGTACAGGGTTGAACGGATCTAAAACTCCTGATGATACCGCTCAGCATACTTCACATATTATCCCCAGGATGGCGAAAATACAGGGGGTTTCTTCAAGACGAAGGAGTTCATCTGGGTTTAACCAGAAGGATGAGGTCATCAGGGTTTCACCAAAAGGAGGTAATCAGAGTTTCAGCAGACGACTGTAAGGTTAACTCATTCAGCCCGGACACACCACACCAAGACATGGATCGAGCATGATAGTCAAGGGTGGTGCCAAAATAGCTTAGCGCCCATAGGCGCCAAGCTATTCTGGCACCACCCTTGAACTATCATGCTCGATCTGTCTCTAAAATTGTAATGCAGTCCTTCAGAAGGCACCTTCAAAATTTGGAGATTTCGGTCCTCGGGTAGAATGTGTTAATGCAAGCAGCGACGTCCAACGCACAAGCCACAAAATCAAAGTGAGGGTACAAGTAAGGCAGCAATTGACGGAGGCGGCAGCAGAAGAAGAAAAGTAAAAGGGAAGACCGAAGGCCGCAAACCAAACACGAGAAAGAAACAAATACAGCAAATTACGTTCATCAAGCAGAAAAAAGACGAAAGTAAGTTGTATGAGACAGTGGAAAACCAGCCCAAGACATTAGTAAGATGTTCAGCTACAGCTGAAAGAACTCCAGGACTTACGTTTACTGTCAACTTCAGATGTATTGACCAGCAAAAAAAATGCGACTCTTTTGGAATCATCGGAAACAATTTATTGTTTAGGGTGATTCCAAAATGTTGCATTTCTTTTGTTCGTCAGTATATAACATAATGCCAAGGGACTAAACTTTTATTCCGTTGGCATATCCATACGAGCAGCAATTTACTTAGCAAATAAAAATGTTGGAGATCTATTAAAACCATGACTATATCCGACTTTCCTGTTACAGTCGACGTATTGATAAGCAAAAACGACTGGGAAATGGCGCATCTAGCATAATGACTTGGGCTGGGTTTACGTTCCCGCACACTACACGGCCAAGGAGGACGACAAAAAGTGGCTGGCAAAGCAAGACATCAGTATGTGTGATACGTTACGACGGATTGATTAATATTACAAGGAAGCAGTCGCGTACGTCCCACCACTTACCTTTGTTGACTGCTCACAGCAACAGACACACACGTATCATCCACAGATCGAGAGAGACAACCACAGGAACAAGAGAGAGAAGAAAAACAGGCGTACGTTACAATGGTCAGCATCATGCCACACCTATCCAAGTTGGCCACGGCAGCGTAGCACAGTCACCCTTCCTACCTAAGACCTGAGGTCGACATATACACATTTTGGGGTTGTCCCATGCGGACTAAGTTAATCTTAGGAGAAAGATCGGACATGATAGTTCAATTATGGTGCCAGAATAGCTTGGAGCCTATAGGTGCCAAGCTATGCTGGCAGCATCCTTGAACTATCATGGTCGATTCGTATCTTGCTGCAGTGTCGGGGGCTACATGGGCGAACACAACCCCGTCCAAAACGACTGGGCATAAGGTTAACGCATTCAGTCCTGGGCACGCCACAGCAAAACATGGATCGAGCATGATACTTCAAGGGTGGTGCCAGAATAGGCGCTAAGCTATTCCGGCACCATCCTTGAACTATCATGCTCGATCTGTCTCTAGTATTGTAATACAGTCAATCAGAATGCAACTTCAAAATTTGGGAATTTCGGTCCTGGGGCAGAATGTGTTAACAGCGTTTCCTGTATTACAGATACAATTTGCCACCCAAATACTAAATAAATGCATTCTATTCCTAACACTGGTCACTATTTCCGGGACTTTCAAACATTCTTTCGCTACCTTGCGTGACAAAACCAATCTAACACAGCTACTTCTGGAAATAAGAGTTGCAGCATTTTCCATGTGAAAGTGTTTAAGAAAAATAAACTGCATTTTACAAGTGTTATGTGAGACAACTTTCCAGAGTTTATGATATGAGTGGACTTTCTTCTTTTTTCCTTTTTTTAAAAACTGTTTTCGTTGCTGACCCACCAAATCATAGCGCCAATGTGGCGCCTGCAATGCTGAATACGCCGCAACACTTGTTCACGAAAGACCGGTAAAAACGCCGGCAATGTGAGATTTTGTCAACATAACTTACTGTTGTCGTGTTCATAACTCTCTACGAGCCTCAACGACCGTATTTATCCCTGATCAATACCAGTATGTCTTTCTCGAACTCTACTATGCAGACAACTCGTCTTCAATCCGAAGGAATGGTGGAGTCACCAAGTGGCCTTATCATTGGTGGAGAAAAACTAATTCAATCTGAACACAACGGCTCGAACAAGACAAATCAGGGATAGTTCATATTCGGCTTGTTGCCTGGGAATGCGCCAACCCAGTAAGCAAAAGACTCTCGGGACGACGTCAGCTCGAGGGTCTTTTGCTTACTGGGAAGCTAACCACGCACTATCCTCGATTCATTAGAACCGGTCCTCTTCCTCCAGACGTTTCAAAGACGATGGACATTTGAGTCTGGTGGTGAAAGAGATAGTGTTTCAAAGGGGAGTGGCATTCACCGGAAAAGTTTTGATCCTTCAGCTGTCGGATTATCTTTGAGCATCTTGATTTTGCATATAATCGCGTTGGAAAGGGGTTGGAAGAGGGGAAAGGGGGAGGGGGGGGGGGGGTCCTGACAGCTCGATGGACGAAATGCCGGATGTCCTTTTTCTTGATCTGTTTCATACATATGCCAGTGAATTAACTTCCTATCCCGCACACATTCTCTACATACTTTTTTTTCCTCTAAATTTATTGATTTTTTCCCCCTCCTCTTTCGTGCATATGTAATTGGACTAAATGTCCTGTATACGACGCGGAATAAACGAATCTGTGTACGTGATTATATGCATACAGTCAGCAAAGCAACAAGAGTTCTACCATAATTTTACACTGCAGACGTGGATGAGTAATGTGAATCGATACATTCCTGAGCTAACTGAAGAATTAGACGTCAGACGGCCCTAATATCCCACGACTGAAAGTCTAATAATACAATTATTTTTATTCATAGCGCACAGGCAGTTCCGCCCGAGACTGTCAAAATTTATACAGAAATGGACGGCTTCAATAGATGCCGTTAGAAACATATTTAATCGTCAAGTGATCTAATCAAACTGGAGTAGGTGGTAAATACATGCTTATGCCTTAGATCAACGAGATTTGGTTTTCGCTTACTTCTAACAATATCATTATTTTTCTCTAGCATGTCATGCATCGAGCAAACTGGGGAAGAGAAAACAGGCCCAGGGGGCGACGGAAATATGATATGAGGGTGAAAAACACGGCATGGATCAACGCCATTAGGACAGGGAAGCAGGAATAAGATTGATTGATTGATTGTACATTGCTTAACGTCCCGACAGCACCAAGGCTTTCTCAGGACGTGCCTGCACTGCTTGTAAAAAAAAAATAAAATTAACAGAACATTGAATGTATGTCGCCAGCCGGTCCAATACATTAAATAAACCTAACACATGGGGCCTAAATAAAGCTAAGACCATTTAGCAACACACATCCAATATCAAGAGCTACAGGCAGTGCAGACAGTAGCGAGTTTTAAAAAGGCAAATACAGGTGAATGGACAAAGGGTAGACAGAAACACATGCCCCAGAATAGAGAGAAAAACCCACCCTGTGGGGCTGACCAGGGTGACCCTGGGAACTAAAAAATACCTAACCCCACCCAAGTCCCCCAGGGCAGACCCGGGTGGGGGAGCAGGAATAAGAAATTGGTAGGGATGCAAGCAAGAGGGGCAGATAGGTACTGACGTAAAGCTGAACTTATATGGCCATCCGAAAACTGTATATGTGGAAACTAGTCTTACATGGAGACTTTTCAATTTAAACAGTTCGTCTTTTTGTAGTACCCCTATTCTTTAATGACATACTACGTTTGTTTTTAGTAAAGGATGTACAAAATGTAAAATCAAACGTAACAGTTTCACAAACTTTGAACTTAGTGTAAGAAGCACAGTGAATACTTACCACCATCCGCTACACATGCGTAGCAGATAGTGGGAGGTTACCAGAGTGCGTAAGCTGTTGTGAAGAGTGCGAACACTGATGCCCTCACTGACAACATCCACCACAGGGGACTGGAAAAGGGTGCGAGACAAACCGGAACTGACTGCTGTGTGTTCATGTGGGTGCCACTAAACGATACACCCATTCTTACGTTAAGCGACGACCACACGCTCAGGAGTAGTCTAACGTCGACAGACGAGTCCATCAGGTCCACAATCACAACCTAGTACTCAAAAGGTCAGTGGGCCGTCGTCGGCCGCAGTTGTGCGCGGGCCGACGGACGTCGGCCCGATGGCACAGAGATTTTGATACAACGTGTGGCCCGAATGCGCTTTGCCACTACTGTTATAACATTGGGTTGTTCTGTTTTGTTTTTTTTAAGAGAGAGAATGTACCGAACGCAAGGGAAGGGTGGAAGCAGACTTGCTGGGTGGGGTTGGGTGTAAAGAAGAGGATGTAAGCATAAAGAAGAGATTTACGGGAACCCGGAGGCAGACACTCTTTAACAGCATGACACGAGGTGAGTTGTACAAAAATAAATGTCATTGTGCAAGTACACTGAGCACCCTATTCGCCACAGTGATGGGGGCTGGTCACACCGCTCATGTCAATCACGCAACATCACAACACTAGATGGCGTGCCGAGACAATATTTAGCCAGACCTGCAGTCAGCGGTTTTGCGGACTTACCAAATCCTCCTCTAATGGCTGATAGAACACAAGACAAGCCAGTTACACTTGACAGAAACAGCGATTCAAATAAGACGAGATTTTATTTTTCAAGGGGGAAAAAACCCTAGCTGATACGCCAGTCTCTCAGAGAATTTGGTCGTAAACGTGAATCTACCAGCTGCACAAAAGGTCCTCGGCTCGATGTCGGTCGCAATCGTCCCGCCCACGGGTGTGCGCCGGACAACTGCGGCCGACGTCGACCTAAGATCTTTTGCGAAGTGGGTATTCTGGAGACACGTCAACAAAGTAAAAACTGACAGCCACAGAGCACAACCGATCTTTATGACTGAGCTTCAAATTGATAATCAATTTATGAAAAGTTTGGTCTGGACCATCTAACATATAAAAGGAAGAGCCACAGGGAATCCACACACTCAGCGCCCTACACCAGCAGGTACTTTTTATGAGTCTGTCTCTCGCAGTCTACAATAATTCTACAGCCATTGTGGAAAAAGCTATAAAAATGAACAGAAGAATTGTGTGCCGAGTGCAAATACTTTACGCACTTTGACGATTTGTAGCCTAGCAAGCAATTAGTTCACATACTTGGACGCGCGCAGGGTTCGGTTTTATACTTGTTTCCTTATAGGAATTTTAAAAAAAAACGTAAAAACTAAACTAAACTAAACTAATTATAAACAGAAGTGGTTTAAGTTCAATTTCATACTTTAATTTCATACCTTTTGGATACGACTACTAGATGGGAGCATACACAAGTTAAAACAGAACAAATCAACGAATCAACATCTGACCCTAGACTGGCATTTGACAATTTTAGCTCTCAGATGTAGTGGTTTCAAACATAAGATCCTGTGAACAGTTTGTACATCAACTCACAAAAATGAAAACATAATTGTCAAATAATATGCTAACTAAAACCCTCTGAAAACAATTCGCTCTAAACGTAACAAACTAAGACAACGAAACAACTCATAATAAAACATAATTAATCCATCTTTAAATTACACTAAATAGACCACCGTTGGCAAATGTTTCATTTTAAAATAAACGGCAAATAAAACCAACGGAAAGAGAGTAGATCTAAGTCTAACAAATCATATATGATGACAAAAAAATGTTGTAACAAAAAGACAAACAACGGACTGATACTACTGTGTATCACAAACATACATGTATCTACTGCTACATGCGTGTGCAGAGCTGCTCTACCATAAATGTGTGTATCAGGTGGGTGTTCAACTTCATGACGCAACTACTTGGTGGTGCACGCGTGCAACTACTACATCGCCTGACAACACAACCATGTTCATCGTGTTTAACTGTTAACCCTTTGGCAGTCAGTAACGCCGTAATCGCATATGATTACAGCAGGAATCATCGCGACAAAAAGCGCTACCAAGAGCGAAAAGGTTAAAACTCGACTTATATACAAGCAAAAGAAATGCGACATTTTTTTTTTTAAATAATCGAAAACACCAAAGTCTTTCCGATGATTCCAAAAATGTCGCATTTCCTTTGCTCGTCAGTATATAAGTAAAAGGCGGTCATATCGTTTCCCCAAAATAACACTGACGAGCAAAATAAATGCGACATGTCTGGAATCATTCCAAAAATGTCGCATTTCTTTTGCTCGCCAGTGTATAATCGCCTATTACACGATAACCAGCCAGCACATTTCTTCCAATATGTATTGCTTCTCGTAAGCAGGTCTGTGATATAGCATTTACGGCTCTAGGCTGCAAGGCCTAAACTCACCCACCAGCACACATATATGCCGCCTGTGATTACAGTGAAGGACCCATAATATCTCCACCTACGCTACCAAAGACTACCTAAGAATGAGAGTGCAGAACTGTTGTTCAATGCGAATGCTATTTATGGAGTACGACAAACTCGTGTACATCAAATTTTGCCCGGCTGATGTATCCTACTCAGAACACGTCAGACCCATGTGTGCACTGTCACATTTAAAATTTAAAGGCAAAAAAAAAAAAAAAAAATCATCTTGAGTAATCACATTTAATTCATTCAAAACGTGCCCGCATCAGGATACGCGTCTAAAGCCACCTCTCCGGATGCGGCACGTCTCGAGTGAGTTAATTGTCAAGACATTTGGAGGGGGGGTGGGCGGGTTCGTGTGTGAAAACTCGCCAACATTTTAACATGGGGAAGGAGGGAGGGAAAGAGAGAGAGAGAGGGGTGGTCCCAAACACCCCAAAAAGGGACTTCGTTATAGCATTTTTTTTTAATTGGGTCGAGAGGGAGAGGGGGGGGGGGGGTGTCCGGAACCCCTGAACTCCCCCCCCCCCACCCACCCACCCAAATGTCCGCCCCTGATGTCCATTATATTACAGTGTGTATATGAGGTAATTCGGCGATTGAAGGCCAGAACGACACTCAGGTTTAAACATACCTCATTTCTTAACCATAGTAGACCCGAGTGCATTTATTTAAAGGCCCACTACCGCCGTAACTGTTCAGAGATACACTTCTGTAACAGATGGCTACAAAACGCTAAACACAGGTCTAGTTATGGTTCATTATGAAAAAGGCCAATCCAGTTCAGCTCACGTCGCCTTTATATCAAGTAACCTGACAATGACTCCGCTCCGTTCTTTAGAAATGGGCTTTCAGTACGAGAAACAGCTAAAAACTGATGAACAACCTAGCGGCTGCTCCGAAAAATAAGTGCACTTATGTGTGTGCTTTTGCTGCGTGTCCACACTGCTGTTAAATTCATTTGGTGCGTTGACAAGACACAACATACACAAATGGTGCTGGAATGTGTCTTCTCATATTTAAGCGTAATGGTACTTTAATCCACAAATACTGCAGATACTACAGGCAACTTCAGTCACCCTGCTCAACCCCTTTATTGTCGGACAGCAGTAAGCAAAATCCACATGCACGAGGCACAGATCCTAAAAGCCCCCGCAACTGTGGATGCTCATAAAGATATGTACCTCTGGCGGGCTTCATTCATATCAAATTTCCTCAGATTGATGGGCCTTCCGGCGACGGGTTCATTGACATCCTTTCTGGCGGATGGAAGGGAAGGCGTTATTATTATATCGACACAGCTACAGCACGACACAGCAACATCACTTCATTCCCTACGTGCCAGACTCTACGTAGAAATCAGCTGTAATGTAGGATGAGCGCAAAGCCATGGACTGTAACCAGAGACGACGTATCTCAAATCACACTGAAACCCTGTAGATGTCTAGCTGCCTGAGACGGCACGTTCTATTTTGACCATTCACCTTTTCTTACTTTTATAATAATAATAATAATAAGCGCATTAAATAGGCACTTTATCCCAATTGAAAATCGGCTCAAAGCGCCGCCGCGAACTGAACCCAACAAGCACGCTCACGTGAATCACGCGCATTCACTCACACACTGTACATAAACACAGAACATTCACGTGGTGCTAAGGGCAAGCTCAAGCGAGCTACTTTAGATTTTGGAAATTCAAAATCGTTTGTATTTGAAATTTGATTAAGTGGGCTGGACCCCCACCCCTCCTTTTTTCAAGATCATCAAGTTCTTATGGAAATGTATCTTTTTACCAACCTCGTGTTCAAATTGTATAATACTGCAGCACCTCTAAATGCAGCCAACTCCCCGATTCTCTACCTCCAGAACTAAACGCATGAAGAAACACCCCATTTTGAAAGACGCAAAGTATAAACCGTTTGGATTTATCGCCATGTTGATTCTCTACGACAATCATTGCCTCTAAACTAAGTGGCTCGGCTGATCTCGACTTCCCATGTAATTGGGGGATGGGAGTGGGGTATAACCCAAACGATACAAAGAGCTGCTTATCATTCGGGATCCGATCTATACAGCCAACATCTTTTGTGTACAGTATTGTCATCTCGTTAAACGAGGTCCAGACCAGATGCTCCATCCACCCCTCCATTTTCTTCGTTCGTTGCTCCCGTTTAATTCCCTCTTGCATACAAAAACTGGTAATGCTCACAAGTACTGTTTACAATACGGTGGCTTGGATGTGTAAAACTGTAGTGGGGTTAGCATTAATTAACTCATCACAACTCCATCCACAACTTCCGAGCTAGCTGAAAAAGACTACATTCCTGTCAGATACATATCTACCATCTACTAAATAAACACTGACATTTGCATATCGCAAAACACTTCAAAATGCAGCTACTACAACCGACTACTAGAAAAGCTCTCAATTTATGTTGAAAAACCTAAATACCATGTGATACTACTCTGCAAGTACTAAACACAAAAAGCAACATAACCTTTAAAGTAAATTCAGCGGTGCGATTTAAGAAATGTCCTAACCACATAAAAAGCAAATCAAGTGAGAACGCATTTAAAGTTTCTCCAACTTTACCGTCGAAACATTTACGTTCACAATTTTAAGCTGCTCTGTAATTCTGGACCTTCAGGCACTGAGGCGTGAGGTCCAAATTCGCGAACCAGCACGCATTTCATGTTCTGCCGGCAATGGAAAAAGTGAAAACAGGTGACAGCAAACTACAGAAATGCTGTCGACTTATCCACTGCAATGTTCGCTATTGTCACTTCTTCTTCACCGCCGCCCAGACACAGAGATTCATGAGCCCCTACGCGCTGCTAGCGCTTCTAGCATCCAAACAGTGCTGTGCCGCTTGGTGACCCAACATGCATCTGTATTCCTCTGTAGAGTTGGCCATCGGGTGCTCTTAGCATAATCTTCATTAAGTTTGCAGGTAATGTACTAAGCCAACAACCTCCAGCATTTC
>BTPG01000008.1:77925441-78114287 GCA_036245525.1 Semisulcospira habei | reverse complement strand
GCTGATGATGATAAGACCTTCCTGTGTATACTAATTTAGTCAACTCGTTGCACAGGTCAGTGGTCACGGGGATTTGACAGATGTGTGAAAACTGATTAAATTTTGAGAAAGCATGGATTTTGCTGGTACAGAAGCCATCCCTTCACATATTGTCACTAAGGTCACACATGTAGATCGGTCATGCACGTGAGCCATAAGGGCTTTGCTTTTCTTGTTCATAAATCAGATGTGAGTTGGTTTTTGGCACACGCCTAACCACAACACAGTGGCCATTGTATCTTTGGCAAAGAACATGACGTCATTTACTTTGTAATGTGATGTGAATATTTTGGATGTGGGACACATTTTCCTCTATGATGACTTTATAGCACAATACACGATGCCAGTCGTCACTATGAAATTGCAAGTGAGCTGAAAGTAGGTCAAGTTTCAATATCATGTGTGCCCATACTTTTTTGATGCCTGGATTTTCTACAAGACCATATTGTGCAGACATGTCTGTTCACGCACCAGGGCTGTATCACACCCAAGCTGTATGACGTGTGTGTGATAAAGAAGGAGGTGTGTAAGAAACAATGGTCAAAAAGCAGCAGATGTCAAAGTTGTACAATGTTTCTGAATTGACTCAAAGCACCAGACACATCATGTTTAAGTATACATCAATTGAAGCAATGCTCTCTATTTCTCTCTCCCTCTCTCTCTCTGACAGACAATCTGTTTGATTTAGGAAGACGCCCTCTATTTTTCTTATGATGTAGACCTGTGAGCGTACTGTGCAAAAAGTGGTTAAATACATGCAAGCTCATGTAGAAGAGACTTTGTGGCCTGGTTCATCCCATCTTGTTAGCAAATCAAACACAAATTTTAACCACAAAATAGTGAAATTTGTACCATATTTATTTGTAATATTTGTAATCATTTGTAAACATTCGTGAACATGTTTTATGTGAAGTCTATTTTGGCAGATAAACGTATAATAAGGGTTACAGACCTTATCTTTATTTAGAAGAGAGGGATGAGGTGTCTTTTTTACACCCGTAACTCTTATAATGTCCATAATATGAGATAGGGTCAATATATTGGTAACCATTTAACCTTTACATCCTGAGGCTGATTTTAAAAAAAAAAAATTGCTTATTGTCCTATGAAGGCCACATGACAGATTAGGAGATCGATCAACCATTTTAGTTCCAAGGGTGGTGCCAGAATAGCTAGGCGCCTTAGGTGCCAAGCAATTCTGGTACCACCCTTGAACTCTCATAGTCAAATTATTTCAAGCAAAATTGTATCAGGATGGAAAGGGTTAATGTACTTTCTGAGTGTCGTTTAACTCTTGCATGTTTGTGTCTGCTAATGATTTTATGAGACTTGTCCACAGCAGTCTGGTAGAGCAACTGCCTGTCAGCCATGACCTGGCCTCTATCATTCCAGTTTAGTGCATGGGCCAGATGCATGTGAAGCCAGTTCTGATGATGGCCAGTTCTGTAGATTCTGTGGTACAGGCCACTTTACACTGCTGTGATTTGGTTTGCCCATTGGACGTCGGTCAGTTGGACTTGTATCTCCTGTTTATTTGTTTGTTTTTGTAATGTTGTTTTTATGTGGGTATGCATGCAGATCATTTTGTAATTTACTTGTCATATTGATGACATTGTCTCTCTGTGTCCATGTTATAGGAATGGCCTGCCCGTGACCATACAGTCGGAGGAGACACGTATCTGGCAGCGCAAGGACAGCAAGTGGCAGAACGTTCACTTCCACCGTTCCAGCTGCGCTGCCAGTCCCCAGGGGAAGTAGACTTGCTAGTATGGGGCCCATGCCCAGCAGAAATCGGGGGAGCCTGGGGACAGACGAGACGTTCAAGGTCTAGATGAAGACTTTTGGTCCCCATGCCTACCTTCAACATGCAGTCGCAGAGGGGCAGATGGAGGGAGGATTGGAGGGGTGATTGGATATTTATCACTGCCGACACGGCTCTTTGTACACCGCTGCCCCTCCTCCCACACCCCCCCACCCACCGTACCTCTTTCCCTTCTAGCACCAACTGTCAAGGACGGGTTGATCGTGATGGTTAAAGGGTAGGGTTTGAATAGCTTGGTGCCTTGCACCAAACTGTTCAGACAGTATCCTTGAGCTGTCATGATCACTCAGTTCTGTGAGACTTGTATGTAGTGCATAGCAGCTGAGTCAGCAGCATGTAGCGCTTCATAAGTGATTGTTTGGTTTGGTTGTGGAAGGGAAAGGGTACCTTGCTCTTGCCAGAAACATTTTGTCTCCCTTTGGCATGCCGCCACCAGTACTGTGAACAGAACTGGTGGCTGCAAGCACAAAGGGGTGAAGAATGGCCAGATGTTGAAGTACGGGAGAAGGTGTGGCCTATCTGCCCCACCCCCACCCTCTTTTTTCTTATTTTCCACCGTGCAGTTTGGCTCACGTGAGGTGTGCGCATGGTGTATTGTTTGTCAGTCTAGCTGTTCTCTCTGACTGGATTCATTCTTGTTTTGATACCATACCATATATGTATTGGACTACTGCCACTAGTGTTGACGCTCTCTCTCCATATCTACCCTCCCTTGGGCTGCCTCTTTCTTTCTTATAATCACCACTCCATTTACCCTATGTGATATTTTAGTTTGTCAAAAGCATACAGCTTAATATGTATGCTGTTAGTTTTTTCTTAGTTTTGTTTTTGTTCTGTATGATCTTGTGAGAATAAGTGTGTTTCGACACTAGCAGTCATGGTTATATTTAACCCCCTTGTGTGTGCAGCCACTAGTACTGTAAACAGCACTGATGGCTGCATGCACAGGGGGGTTAAAGTTAGTGTGTTTAGTTAAACATGTGTAGTGACTGTTAAGTTCAAAGAAAGATCAAAATTAGGTTCAGTGTACCCCGATCACTACTCTTGCAATATTTGATTTGATGGCAATAGCGTCTGTTGGGTTAATCTTTCTGCCAACAGTCTTTGTTTCTATTTTGTAAGCAGGGTGTTTGTTCTTATTTTCTGTTTGGTCAAGCAGCTCCAGAAGTTTTGTTAGCCACTGCAAGAGCTTGGCTAAAAAATACAAACCCAACTGATTTCTTATTTCTTCAGGCTTCCTATGGCCAGCTGTTTGCTCAAGTCACAATCATAATTATGATGTTCTATAATCTTATGATCTTAGACCCTATAGTTGGAAGTCTTAAGGTAAAAAAATCCCAGACCAGCACATGGTTACATTTTTCAAATGTTACCCAGGCAAAAGTCATATATTTTTTGCTCTTTATTCATATTTAGATGTGGATTACTATTTTTTTTATACTGGAAATATCAAAACATTTTTTTCATTGACTTGTTAGATTCATTTACAAGAATTTCAGTTGAATGTGATAAGAACATGATTTTGGACCTTAGGGAATACAGTCGTAAGATCTACAATCACACTAAAGTGTCTTTTAAAGGGGCATTTGAAGATCTTACAGGGATCAGATCATAGGAGCAATGCAATTTCCATCTGTCGAATGTTCCATCTGTTTAGAGTTCAATAGGGATACATCTTTAGTGTTTTTTGTTAACTCTTCTTTTTGATTTATTAATACAGAATATAAAGTGATCTTGGAAATATTACAAATTGACATATAGATGTCTGTTGTAAAATGAACCTTTTGGCAGTCGGTAGTGCTTTTTTTTTACAAGATGATTCTTGTAGGAATTATCTCAACACAAAGTGCCATTGATAGTGACAGGGTTAACCGTTGAAGAGTAATTGAGCATTATGCGCAACACTATCAGACTGTATGCCAGGGTAGGTGGATATTGTAGGGCCAGCATACGTTTCCCTTGTCTGTTCAGACTATTATATTACATTATTAGCATATGGCTTCCGCATAAATCTGAAGACACATTTCAGCACCAGTTGTGTTTGTTATGCCTTGTCGACACACCTAATGAACTTTAACAGCAATTTGGACATGCAGCAAAAGCACACGCGTAGTAACACTCATTTATTCTGCACAGCCATTAGCGTGTCAATCCATTTTTAGTTGCTTCTCGTCCTGAAAGCATGGTATTTATTAGAACGGAATGGAGTCATCGTCGGGTTACTTGATATAAAGATGACGTGTGCTGAACTGGATTCTCCTGTGTCTACATGAACCATAGCTAGACCTGTGTGCAGCATTTTGTAACCATCTGTTACAGAAGTATATCTTTGAACAGTTGCCACGGTAGCGAACCTTCAAAACTGACTGCCGGTAGAGCTTGTTGTTGTGATGATTTCTGTAGGAATCTTTGTGACAGAAAGCACTGCCGACGGCCAAAGGTGTATTACGTAGTTAGTTCTATCCAGCAGTCGATCGTGTTCAAAGTCATGCTGCATGCAGCAAAGGCAGTGGTTAACCCATTTAGGCCCAAGACCCTACCACAGGAGATGGATGGATCGTGATAATTTAAGGATAGTGCCAGATTAGCTTGGCGCCTTCAGGCGCCACACTAATCTGGCACTATCCTTGAATTATCACAGTCCATCCATCTCCTGCAACTGGTACAAAGTTGTCAGGTGACAATCCAAAATTTGGGAAATGGGGCCTTGGGTTTAAGAGGGTTTGCTTAACGTAATTTTGTTTCAAGCTTTTCGGACTGTTGCAATGTTTTCGCAGAAGGCAGTCAGTCAGGCTTCTCTAGCAGTGCCGTGCACATATTACAGTCTAACCTGTGTCAGCATCCACCTCTATAAGGCAACCCACCTTTATAAGCAGACCACCCATTCTGGTCCACTGGCCTTTCTGCTATTTCATCAACCTGTGTGTGGAGACCACAAGTCCATGGTCCCTTTGGTGGTTGCCTTACATCAGGTCTGACTTTATCAGTGTAATTAGCTGACAACCCTTTTCATCCTGATGATAGTTCAGCGGTGGTGCTAGAATAGCTTGGCGACTGAGGTGTCAAGCCATTCTGGCACCACTCTTGAACTAAAATGGTTGATCTGTCTCCTAATCTGTAATGTAGCCTTTAAAGGACAATAAGCAACTTTAAACTTTAACAAAAGTCAGCCTCAGCATGTAATAAATTAGAGGTGACCCCAGTCAACAAAAAATCCTTTGTTGGCCCATGCACATACCAGAAACGCTGATGTCAGCCTTAGGAACTTTTGCTTTCTGTGATGTTACTGCAGTGACATCTTTTGTTATGTGTAGTGCAATATTTGTCATTGTTCACCCCACCTCTGGGCTTTGTTGCCAACGTCTGTGTGTGTGGACTTTATGGTTTGGGGCTGCACATTGTAATCGTTATTAGGACTCATTTTGTTCATATGCTTTTGGAAGATTTCAGAACATTTTTGTGCATTTTTTCTCTTCAATTACTTACTTTTCTGTATATATTTTGTGCTTACTTCGGTTGTGAATGTGCTCGTTAAAAAACAGATAAGCATAAGTCCACTCTCCACCATCAGCAGCGAATGTTTTTTCTCTCTAGTTTTGCACATTGATTACTTGCAAATGTCTCTTTTCATGACTTTCTCCTAGTAGTCAGATGTGAGGTAACCCTGTAGATTCCATGCCAGACACACAAAGGGAATCTTTGATGTGTTGTGACAGACAACAGATGCAGTCATTAAAAGCAGGGGAATTTTTTTTTTTTTTTTTTTTTTTAAATCAGTACTAATGTTGATTTTAATGAGAGCTACAACATATTTGGGGGGTGGGGAGGATGGGGGTTTGGGGGGGGGGGGGGTATCCATGACATTATTGGTGGTGTGTCTTTATTCATTGTGCACAGCTGCATGTTTTTTCCCTGTCCTATCTTTATCCCTCATCATCGTAATTTTAACCCCCTTGTGCATGCAGCCACTGGTACTGTTCACAGTGCTGCTGACTGCATGCACAATGGGGTTAATGCAACAGTTTTGTCACTTTCCAGTTCTTTTTGCATTGTAAAACACAGTTCTAGTTGTCTGTTGACCTTCTTGTTTGTCATGGAATAATCTGTGGCAATATCCAATTGTACGCCCTTCTGAACTTGACCTCCTTGGGCATGCTACCACCAGTAACGTGAACAGTGCAGGTGGATGTATGGGCAATGGGGTTCATGCAGTGAGTGTGAAGCACAGTGCAGCAACTTGCTGCTGAAAGGTGGACGTGTTTTAGGATATTGCTGTCTTTCACCTTGTATTGTTCTTGTGGAATGTTCACTTGCGCTTGTCTGTTTGAGAATTCAGTCTGTTTGGAAATGTTAATATGTTGAAAGTACTTGAGTACTTAAGGCAACTTTTAAAAGTTCTTTGTGTGTGTGTTTTAATGATGCTTCCAAGCATTTGAGGTGTGTGTGTTAACATTTTTATAAGATCTGATAATTCACTATTGGTGGTCAAGCTGTTTGATTTTTAAATGCTGCAATGCATATTTTTTGGTTGTTTGAGAAAAAAGAATGTTGTGTTTCTAGAATTTTTTGGCTGCTTTTTATAAGTGTTCAATTTCTGCATCATTTCTAAATTGGATATTGGTGGATTTTTTTATATGGTTTCTTTTTTTTTTTTTTTTTTTTTTTTTTTGGGGGGGGGGGGGGGAGTGGGGGTGGGGGGGGGGGGTGTTTAATATGACAAATTTATGAGATGTGTGTATGAAACACTTTACAACAAAGTTACTTTTCTTGTATTTAGTCCTTTAACCATCCCCTTCCAACAGCAAGAGACATAGATTCTCATAAGCCCTTGCAACTGCAGGGACGCATGAGAATCTGTCTTTTGCTGGAAGCGATCCGTCGGCTCTCCTCAGATTGGGAAAGTTTTGAAACTGAGTGTTATCCTTTTGTGTCTGTTTGATATTTTCTGCAGTTGTCTTTTTTCCTGGAGTTAGTTAAGACATTCACTTTTGCAGTATGACGTTACACAGCCAAAGATGAATCAAGGCATCATATTTAACATTTTAAAATTCTCTTCACATGTGGCACTTTCAACTGTTAAACTGCATTGTTAATTTGTTAGGAATGCAAAAATATAAGCCAACGTCCATTTACATTTTTCATTCAATGCTCATCATCGAATTTGTAGCTTTAAGGGTGGTATAGATTGCGTGGGCTCTTCTCTCCAAAGCTGCCGTTGAGAAGAACGATTTTATTGACTTAGGCAATGGTCTGCATTAACTGTGAATGTATCATACACAACTATTTAGCAAAAAGTATGATCATTATTGTATTGCGTATTCAGCTAAGCTAATATGCGTTCATGTATGTAGGTACATATGCATGTGATGTTTCATGCATTTAGGACAAAAACAAACAATGTAACGCACATTTGATGTATTTTGCACACGACTCTACTCTGGAGCAATTAACTAGTTTTCTTGAGGCGTTTAGTGTGTGAGGAGAAGATAACTGCAGCCTATCCACCATGGTGCTGTGCCCCCGATTTGTCTCCCCTCTCTTTTTGAGCTAGTTGCACTGTCGATGTTGGTTTTTGGATGCTATGATATGCTAGGCTGTGCGATATTTTTTCATGTTGAAAAGCCCCACTTGTGTGCTGGTTTGTTGTTTTAAGACATACAGTCGTAAGGTCCAAAATCACAGACCAGCACACACTTGTTCATTTTTTCAGAAGTATTTTTCTTGTGCTTTTTCACAGCTGTCAAAGACAATGGTTCTGGTATCTTTACGTCAACATGTTTGTGCATAACAGATTTTCTTGTGTATCTTTTGCGTGTATCTGAGATGTTTATAATTAATGCATATTTAAATATATTGCACATAATGAGAAGCAGGACAGTGTGTCCTGAACTTCAACTGTTAAGTCCTCTTGCCCTTTTTCTCTCTCACTTCCTACTCCTAGTGAGCAAAGGCCCTTGGGCTCATATGCTTCACCATTGGTCTGCACACAGGCTTGCGTGGGCCAATGGTGACTGACATCAGCCTGATGACATGCGGACTGGGTCTCTCTCTCTCTTTATCTTTATGTATTCAATTTATGATATTTTCCCATTGACATTGTTTTATTGTACTTTGCTTACTAGGGTCTACCTCTTGGGATTTGGGTAGGGTCAACAGGTTCACCCTGGTTAGCCCCACATGGTGGATTTTACTCTGTCATATTTCTTTTAGGAATTTGCATTTTTCTCTCCCCTTGGTCCATTCTCCAGTATTTCCTTTTACATTGTAAATTGTTTACCAGTAAGGAAAGGTCCTCAGGCCCATGATGGCCACAGTGGGCCTGCGCACAGGCCGTGTGTGGGCTCACTGTGGCCGTCGTGGGCCCAGTGACGTTTTGCTGGTGGGGCCATAAAATTCTAACAAGATACAACAGGATGTGAATCTACCATAATATTGCAGGGGTGAGGTCAGAATAGCTTTGGGCTGTTCCCACATCACCCTTGAAATATTAACGGTCGATCTATCTCCAGAACTGTGATGCAGACCTCAGAGGACATCGCCAAATTTCATAATCTGTTGCTCGGGGTTTAACTCATTCAGCCCGACGCACGTATTTTCCAGATTTGGGAGATGTCTAACGACTATGCACCTGTTGCAAGAGATGGGTCGACCATGATATTTCAAGGGGTAGTGCCAGATTAGCTTAGCGCCGACAGGCGCCAAGCTAATCTAGCACTAGCCTTGAATTATCATGGTCGACCCATCTCCTGCTGTAGTGCGTCAGGGCTGAATGGGTTAATGAGTTAGCTCAACTTTTATCCCTAGGACTTGTATTTCTGTCTCTCCATGGTCCATTCACCTGCATGTTCCTTCCTCACTGCAAATTCTTCCTTTTTTTTCTGCGCGGCATGCAATCTTTGATTTTGGATGCATGTTGGTGAATGGTCGTTTACGTCCAAGAGGTAATAAGCTATGTATTTGCGGTTAATGCAGTTTTTATGTATTATTTCTCTGTACATTTTTGTCACTGTAATATTTTTACTTTGTTTTGTAATCTGCCGTTGAATAAGGTAGAATGAGGGTGCAGTATCTCCACGTTTGTAGGTACCCATTGCGCACGAGGCCACCGGGCCGTCACCTGCCGCTGTTGGCCCAGGCACACCTGTGTGCATACCAACAGTGGCTGTTGTGGGCCTGATGACCCTTTGTGCACTGGGTTTGTATTGCTTGTTTGACCAGCTGGTAACCCTTGTACATCCTGCGTTACATTTTTTCCACGTGCAGCTCAGTCGCTTTTTTAAGTGTACGTCTTTGCAACCCATTAGGCTGTTAACCCTTTTCATCCTGATACACTGTTGCCAGAAATAAATTTTACCATGATAGTTAAGGGTGGTGCCAGAATAGCTTGGTGCCCGTGGCATCGGCTATTATGGCACTACCTCTGAACTAAAATGATTGATCTATCTCTTAATCTGTGATGTGGCCTTCATAGGACCATAATAACATTAAAAATATCAGCCTCAGGATGTAATGGGTTTAAAAAAAAAGTACAAATCTGTGTCATGATCTGTGATTTTGGAGCTCATGGCCAAGAGCCATAAGGTGGGAAATCACGGCACATGTGTACATTGATTCACTCGGTCCTGTTGGTACAGCTGCCCCTGTCGCTTTCCACATGCTGTTCTTCGCCACCCATCATGTGTGTGCTGCTCTGTGATTTTGGACCTTATGGCCTGGGGTTCTAGGGTGCAAAATCACAGACCCGCAAACACGTTATGATTAGTTTGTTGAGTGCTGTTGAGTTTTGCCAGGGAAATGTTTGCTTCATGATCAGACGTTCTTTGAGAATTTTTCCTGGTGCTAAGATGCAAGCAAGTTTTGTTTATAGTCCCGTAGGTTCAAATCCTCTCCTAGTCCTGGAGTTTTGGATTCTTTCTGTTACGGGCCTTGCCATGGCCAGGTTCTTGTTTTTAAAAATTTGTGTTCGCGTGAGGTATGTGAATTGTTTCTGTTGTAGTATAAAGGGTTTCATGAGTTGAGCCATTTAGCCCCGATGCCTTACAGCATGATGAATCAACCATGATAATTCAAGGGTAGTGCTAGATTAGCTTGGCTCCCTTAGGCGCCAAGCTAATCTGGCACTACCCTTGAATTATCATCTTCGATCCATCACCTGCAACTGGTGCATAGACGTTAGCTGACAACCCCAATGTGTGGGAAGTGCAGCAGTGGGGATATATAGATTAAACTAAAAATTATATATAAAGCTCTGCCAAGAAATATCCTACTTAACACATATTCCCCCCCCCCCCCCCCCCCCCCCCCCCATTCACCCCTTCCCATTTCTAGATCTGTAAGTGGTATATGATGTATGAAGATCAGACAGAGTTGCAATTTCTTTTTATTTTAAACAAACTGTTAATTATTACATTGCCGGGATAGTTATTTTTTGTTCATCTCAGTTTTGGTACTTACATGTACAGTGTTAGACTTGTTCAGAAACCTTGTTGTTTCAATTTCAGGTTATTATTCTGCGTACAAATGCTAATGGGCATACGTGTGCTGTTTTTTCCTGGTTGATACGAGTGATTAATGGTTTACTCTCAGTTTGTAGTTTTCTCCGTTTGCTGCTGCAGTTTTCTTGGCACGCAAATGTCACTTTACTCCCTTTTTTTCCTATCATGGAAACTCTTGGAATTGTTTCAATATTTTTGTGGATAAGCTGCACCTGTGTTTGTTATTAGAATCATGTTCCGTTCTGTTAACATAGCCAGATTATTATATGTTTGCACTGTGGTAAGTTCTGAGCAAACTCGGTTGTTAAATGAGTTGTCTGCCGATTGATACAGTGTAAACCCTAGCTTTTACGTACATGTTGCTGGTATTCTGTATGTTTGACATTGTCGTAAAAAAAAAAATTGTGCGGTTGTTCAGGTATAGGTCCATCTATCTCCAAGAGGCATAGATTCACATGAGCCCACGCAGCTGCAGGGGCTCATGTGAATCTATGCATCTTGCTGGCTGAGATTGTTAAGTCTGCGACTGTTATGTTTAAAGACTGATATGGTTCTTAACCAGATTGCCTGTACCCTTCATTTCTCCTATATTGCATGTCTTTCCTGGCATTGGAATTGTTGGTGGGTGTCTGAGTGATTTAACTGAGTATGCACAGCAAAGCAAAATGATGGAGTCCTTTAGCTGGTTGACAAAAAAAGTTGTTAGACTATTGTATTTGTCGTACTGTTCACAGCACACTTGTGTTGACGGTATATTTCTTTGAATCGCTGTTCTCAATATTTTGCGTTCTAATGAAAAAAGAATCAGTTTTATGAATTGTGTATGGCTGTTCAGTAGTTGTCAAAGAACAAAGTTGCATGCAAGTGTGTGTTTCTTTCAAGGAAATTGTTTTTGTCGGGTCAACCTTTTCGTTTGATATGTGATGTCGAGCTTTTTTAAATTTTAATTACACGTGTATCAGGGTTGAGCTTTTGATAAGTTCCTACTTTATTGTGGTAGAAAATGTTGGTATATACTATGCCAACTTTTTTTTCCTTTAAACTTTGACACATCTTTGCCACATGTGTGGACTCATTGCTCACGTTTTGACTTGACGTTTCATTTCTTTCTACCTCTGCTACATTTTTACTGACATTTCCTGTCTCTACCCCATTTCGGCTTCTCTCAGTTTTTGTCTTTACATGAAAATCTTTAACAGTAATTTTTCAGAATAATTGGTAGGTAAGTTCATATTTTTGCAGTCCCACAGCCGTCTGCAGGAGGCATAGATTTTCATGAGCTCCTGCGGCTGCATGGGCTCAAGAGAATCTATACCTCTAGCTTGCAGTGATTGGCTTTATGTGTACCCTGGCACTGAGTCAGTCATTTCTACAAGTACATTGTGTAACTTTGACCTGAAAAATGTGAATTTTCGCTGTGCAGTCCAACATTGATCAACAAGCGACAGTTGTGTGTGGTCATCTCTCTACAGTTCTTGCGTTAAGTCGATGGCCCTTTAGCTGGGGAGTTCACTTTCTTCAGTGCAAATGAGTTGTCTCGTCTGACACTAAGCCTGTCAGGGGAGGCCACTGTTCAACTGGGTGATAACCTCATCTGCTAGGTTTGACCGTGTTACCTTGTGCCAACTTGGCTTTTCCAGAGTTTTGCTTCTTGTTTAGAAGTTTTAACTCAAACTATACTTGGTGGCAATGCACACCTTGTTTGTATGCATGTTTAACCTAATATGTGTGCTGACCTGTGATTTTGGACCTTACGGCTTTCAGCTGTAAAGTCCAAATCCCAAACTATCACACAAACATTTTGTTTTTGTGGCTTGACTCTGCTAACACCCCCATACACTTCTCTTCTGTATTTTGATTGATGTTCTCTTATCTACATACAAATTGTGTATTCTGCATTACCATAATTTACTCCGGTAGAAGCTCAGTTTTGTAGCTTGTCCATTTTGATAGGTTTTTGGGAGTGTAGTACAGAATTTTTTCTCAGTTTATCTTTGATTGCATACGTCATATACTCGTAATACTGCTAATTTGCATTTAGACACTTTTTTTTCTCTCCTCTAATCCCTTTTTTCTGTTTTTCGAATTTTGCTTGTGACAGAACAATGAGCATGATATGTTTATTATGACTGTTCACCGTATCCTATAAACATTTATTGACGTATATTTTGAAATTTTAAATGCAAATTTGTGATTTTGTGATGTGGTGTATTCTGGTAAACACACACTCTCTAGACTTTTGAATTCTCACATGAACAAAGTAGTGCTTTGAATATATTGTCCCTTAAATCTTTGAATAAAAGCATAAAACATCCAACGTTGTGCAGTGTGTGTGTGTGTGTGTGCGCGCGCGCCAGTGTTTGTATGCATGCATGTGGGACTTGGTCCTTGTGGATCGACCAGGATAGTATTGATAGTTCAAGGATGATGTCACAATGGCTTGGCGCCTGTATTTGACCAGCTATTCGATCACCCTAGAACTATCATGGTCGATATGTTTACAGGATTGACTAGACCTCAAAGGATATGGAAAGAAATTAATCATTTTATCCTCAGGATCTACTGAGTTTATCCCCGAGTCCCTGCAGCAGGAGATGGATTGACCATGATAATTCAAGGGTAGTGCCAGATTAGATAAGCGCCGTATGTGCGTATGTATGTATGTAAATGAGAGAATCTCCGATATGTCCACACAAGCTTGAAACTTGGCGAAATACTTTCTCAAGTGGGTGGCTAAGAGAGCCTCCGAGCTTACTGTAATTGAATGTCTGATTGAAGACATAACCGTTTATAGGAAGTTGACCCAGATTAAAGTCCGTAATTTTTATCATATTTTACTTGAACTTTTGCATATAGCTAGTTTGGAGAAAGACATTGGATGAGTTCCTTAGCCAGCTTTGAATCCTTTCAACTTTTTTAGTAAACATTAATTCTTTTGAAAAAAGAATTAAAACGCTAAAAAAACCTTTACTTCTAGGAAAAGTCAGACAGTGGCGGTGACGTAAAAGATGCAAATCCGTCACCAAGCAGACACTGACGTGACAATAATATGACGTCATTCTCTCTCGCGCGCGCGTCTCTCTATGCCTCTTTGGAGATACCCCACCCGGGTCTGCCCTGGGGGACTTGGGTGGGGTTAGGTATTTTTTAGTTCCCAGGGTCACCCTGGTCAGCCCCACAGGGTGGGTTTTTCTCTCTATTCTGGGGCATGTGTTTCTGTCTACCCTTTGTCCATTCACCTGTATTTGCATTTTTAAAACTCTCCCTATTGTCTGCACTGCCTGTAGCTCTTGATATTGGATGTGTGTTGCTAAATGGTCTTAGCTTTATTTAGGCCCCATGTGTTAGGTTTATTTAACGTATTTGACCGGCTGGCGACATACATTCAATGTTCTGTTTTGGTTTTTTTTCACAAGCAGTGCAGGCACGTCCTGAGAAAGCCTTGTTGCTGTCGGGACGTTAAGCAATGTACAATCAATCTTTGGAGATGTTTGGAGCGCGCGCTCGCACGCACTAATACGTACACATACATCGACGCGCTTTCAGAAGAGCATGTACCCGTCTACTTAGTATGTCATGTAGCTAGGTAAAGTCAACCTGCTTTCACAAAATTATAGCAAGACTGGAATTGTACCATGAAGTTCTAGTTTTGTCACCACCAAGCCTATGAAGCGAAAGTGAAACTCATAACACGTAAAAGATAAAATTAAGTAAAAACTAAAACTTACGTCATGACAAATGACGTTTGACAAGTCAATGACGCGATGTCCTGTGCCCCTTATAGAACTCATTGACGCATTGGCAGATCTGCGAGACTTTTTCAATGAGAGTTAATTCAACATCAGAATCAGGTCAAAGACAAAAGGTAGAGACCATTGACAGCGAGGACAGCTCTTCTATAGAAGGGACTTTGTGGGTTGTGGTTCATCCCATCTTATTTTGATTTCTTGATCAAGATGCTCGTTGGCGAGAAAATGGCCGTTTCACAAAAACCGGTTGATCCACACTGGAGTCCGTAATTTTTCTTATTTTTACTAGATATTTTGCGTATAGCTAGATAAAAGGAAGATATTGAGTGAGTTCGTTAACCAGCATTGTACCTCCAGAACTTGTTGAGTGATAATTAATTGTTTTTATAATATATTTTCACGTTTTTTGGGATTATTTTCACGAATTAAATGGGTTAATCTTAAAACAATTGAATTTTTTTACGAAAAAAATTCTTCTCATTAATATAATCGCATGAGTTTTCTTATACGGTATTTACATAAGCCTGCAGTTTGTCTCGGCTGTCGGGTACGATTAGGTCAATTGTGACCTGTATGTCCTATGTGTGAAAGTCAGACAATTTTCTGCACCACTTTTTCGGATTCATTTGTAAAACAGCTAACATAACTTTGATTTTTCTTTACGAAAAAAACCCTATCTTCTCATCAATACCCGCATGATTTTTTATAAACAGTGTTTGCATAAGCCTGCTATTTGTCCCGGCCCTGGGGTAGGATTAGGTCAAATTGTGACCTGTAAGCCTTAGGCGTGAAAATCAGCAAGAAAATTGCAAAGTTGATCCTCTGATACATCAAGTGTTAGTACTGCAATGAGAGACCTATAACATCGAGTCGTCACTATGAACACGCGTCGTGGGACTAATGACGCTATGACATGAAGCTTGAAGTGACGTCCTTTCGCTGCTCGTGCTATTATTCTTCTCAGAATAGCTATGCTACGCCAGACCACAATTACTAATGGTCAAAACTTAAGGGCCACTTTTTATCGCAGACGCACCGACCGCACAACACAAATAATGTAACAATACTTGGAGTCAGTAGTTTGCAAATTTATTCAGTAACAATTCATTTAAGTTTTGAGTAAATCAAGCAATTGTAACAACAGCAGTACGTTAGAATATTCACCCACCCCCCATTTGAAAAGTCACACAAGATAGGTCCAGTGAGTAGCGAGTGTAGCCACCGTTTGCAGCCAAGGATTCAATGCAGCGTTGACGCATGGAGTTCACCAGGGTTCGGAGAACATGTGGAATCGCTTCCCACTCTTGATGCAGGAACTGGGTTAGCTGCGGGACGCCTTGAGGTGGGGGGGGGGGGGGGGTGGTTGCTGACTACACGTTGCCCCAGCACGTCTCAAGAGGTGCTCGATGGGAGCCAGATCAGGTAAACGAGCTGTCCACTCCATCCTCATGATGTCCCATTGCTCAAGGTTCTCATCCACCACACGGGCGCGATGAGGTCGAGCGTTGTCCTGCAGAACAGCATTCTGGCCTATGGCTTGGAGGGCTGGCTGGATGAGGGGCTGCACAATCTCGTCCCGATAGCGCAGTCCAGTCAGGGTGCCTCGGATGACGTGGAGGGGGGTCCTGCCTTCCCTGCTGAACCCTGCCCAGATCATGACTGAGCCTCCTCAGTAGCGATCCACCTCTTGGACGCATCCATCCGTGAATGGCCCTGGCGTCTCCAGACCCTCACCCTGCCGTCGTTGAAGGACACAGTCAACCGTGACTCATCAGTAAACAGAACCTGAGTCCACTGGAGTTTGTTCCTCCTCACATGTTGACGACACCAGGCAACCCGGGCTCTGCGATGAGCTGGAGTGAGGGGTATTCTCTCTGCATGAAGCAAGGCCAATTTCGCGCAGATGTTGGCAGACTGTGCTTCTGCTGACGTTAACGTTTGCAGCTTGCATCAGTTGACGTCGCAAAGTGGTTGACGTGACAGTTCGGTCGCGCAGAGCCGCCACACAGAGGTATCTGTCCTCCCTTCTGTGCAGCGCGGGCTTCTTGAGCAGGGTCGTTGTTCTGCCCTTCCAGTGTCTTGAAATCGTGCCAGCAGCCTCTGGATCACTGAATGGGACACCCCAAGACGTCTCCCAACTTCTCATACGGAAATTCCATCCTGCAGCCATGCTAGCGCCCGGCCTTGATTTACTGGCGTTATTCTTCGTCGTGGTGGCATGGTTAGGAAAGTGACAATTATGCCCCTACAGTACCGGTATTTGTAGCAAAACAGAAGTGCTCAGTGTTCACGACTGACCCCTTTAGCACGTGCATCATGACTTTACCGAGTTTTTCCACCTGCCTGCTTTTGGTACGCTTGCCAATATCGCACAGATTTTCACAAAAACTGACGATGTGTCACGACCCCGCTCCCGGGGCGCGAACTATGAGCTCTACAACTCGAGACACGCCCGACCCACACTAGCACAAACCTAACACAAACAACAGAGGAACAATAACGACGACATTTATTACATATAACCCTAACAATAATCAACTATTCTCACTCAAATCTATCCACGCATTCACACATCACATTCACACTCACACACGTCCAAACCGGCTCCCCACCCCGAATATTCGTTATACACAATACAAAATAACAAATATATAATAAACTAAATATCCCTAAAATACAAAAGGTTGAGAAAACTAATATATAATAAAACAAATATCCTAAATAAAATTTAAAAAAAAAACTGAGGCTGAAAAGCTTAAATCATAGGCCACTGGACCCGGACGGAAGCACAAGCGTCAACCGCTAACGCCAGTTAGACCAACGCCTCTGCTTCCGCGAAGACTCCCTTACAGCACGTGGCTCCTTAAGTAACACAGTATCTCAAATAGCACAATATCAAATATACGAAAAAACCAAATATGCCTACTAAAACACAAATGAAGATCGACAAAAAATGAATAAAGTTCGCAAGCTACTGAATCCCTCCAGCGGGAGCACGAACGACAAGTTCGAATTAAATTAGTGCTTTCGCAAACTAGACATTCACAGCACAAGGCTCCTTTAACTAACACGTTTCAGAATAAACAATATCATGTATACAAATGGAGCAAATATCCTTAATTTAACATGACTGAAAGTTGAATAAACTCAATATAGTTCACGTCACCGGACCTTCTCGCCGGAAGCACAACCGTTAAGCGCAGCTCAGCTGGACGCTCTTGCTTCCGCGATAAGGCCTTCCCTAACACAGGCTGCTTTTAAATAATACAATAACTCAAACCTTTCCGTCACTGTGACAAAGCTCCTCTCACAACATAGTCACTACGAGGAGATGAAATAAATCTCACAACGTTCTTTACAAGATTATAAACAAGCAAAACTTCACTTAAATAGCTTAGAAATAACCAAATAGGACGACCCGACCTGACTAAACACGGGTGTGCCGCGACACGCGCAACAGCACCCAGGTCCGGCGTCGATGCCCCACAAGGCGGAGTGACACAGTCAGCCTCCACTCTCAGTACCACAGCACGGTGGCAGACTTAGCTGGTTAGCTCTTTAAGTTTTAGGCCGTTGGATTTGGACCATTGGATTAGGAACTGAATTTGGACCATCGGATTAGGATGCATGCCATCCGTGAAGACGCCCGGCTAGGACGAAGACAAACAATGACAAGACAAGCCAGGGGTAAAGTCGTCGCAGCTCGTCTTCTCTTTTTCTTCGGACACCGGCTCCGGGACGATCGAAACCGTATCGCAGGGCCGATACAAAACGAACGACACAACTACTTGTGGCCTTCAGCAAATGGCGAACCACTCCTGAAAGACCACCCTAGGAGACTGCTGGAAGAAAAAACGATTGACTCGTTCGCAGTTGGAAAAGCGACTGTCTAAAAATTTGGATAACGATAGGTTGGCGCAAAAAAAAAAAAAAAAAAAAAAAAAACGCTCAGTAAATCAAGCAGTGAAAATTCACGTGAAACAATAACCACCCGATCGCGGAGATCGGGCGACCACGTGCTTTACGCCGACCTCCAAACTCTCACAGGGCAGCAAATACTCGTGTACAGACCAAATACTAGACACGTATGCTATCGCTACCCGGTGACTAACTAAACCCTGTCAACCCCTCTAAACTTACTCCCCTACAAAATTAGACGAAAAAAAAAAAAAAAAAAAAAAAAAAAAAAAAAAAAAAAAAAACCCGTGTCGTGACACAATGTTTCACGTGAACTTGACACGTTCGTGGAAATTGATGAATTGTCACGTTGTCTATTGTTCCCTGTACAGTGGACTGTCTAAGGTCAACTTTTAACCCATTTGGATCGAAAGAACATTGTATTTTATTGGCGTACTTGCGACGATAAACAATGACACAGAAAAATGGGGTGGCCCTTAAGTTTTGACCATTAGTATAGCTTATGAATGGCGGGAATCGCCGTGTGTCCGTCTTTATTTCTGTGTGCCAGTGTGTGTGTGGATCAGAAGGTGGGTTAGAGTAGAAGGAGATGGATTCCTGTCGCTACACGAGCCCAGAGAGCGTACTAATGGCGGGAATCACCGTGTGTCCGTCTTTATTTGTGTGCGCCGACGTGTGTTGATCAGAGGTTGGCTTAGAGAGGAGGGAAATGGATCAGCATAATAAGCCTAAAAATATGAATAACTCTGAATGTTCCTAAAAGATAAACGCACCTGAGCTCCAAACAATACGGTAGACTTTGGGATGAAATCCTCATCTTGTTCAAAACGAAAATGCGAAATATGCGCACACTGCAACATTAACAAGCTTCTTATGTGTAGTAGTAATGAAATACGTCTTAGTGTGTACGAAACGCTCGAACGTTATATTCTATATACACACACACGAAGGGAGAACAGACGAACGTGTGAGTCGCTTCACTAGTGAAACGACGAGATATCGACAACCGGAGAAATTTTGCTTGGCTTGACTTCGCGAACGAAGATTTTATAGGAGTTGCCCACGACGTCTGCAGGCTTGTTCGTGGCTGCGGAGGCCAATCCGAGACAGGCAGGTTCGACCGCAGTGGCTGCAGGGGAAGGTATGGCCAGGGTTCTGAGCTGCGGCATCTCTGTTTTTTCTCCTGAGCCGCTTGTCCTTAAGGCTAGCTCTGTGAGAGTCCTCAAAGGAGACAGCTGCCTTGTAAATGGTGGAGCGCCAGGTGTCACGGTCCGCAGCAAGCGAAGACCACTGGTGGTGGTCGATTTGGCAGGCACTAAGTGACTTCTTGAGACAGTCTTTGTATCTCTTTTTTGGTGCCCCTCTGTCACGGTGTCCAGTAGCAAGCTCGCCGAACAGGGTGATCTTTGGTAGGCGATGATCCTCCATCCTGGAGACATGCCCCGCCCAGCGGAGCTGTGTCCGCAGCAGCAAAGCCTCGATGCTCACAGTTTCAGCCTGTTCAAGGACCTCGACGTTGGTGACATAGTCACTCCAGTGAATGCCCAGGATGGTACGCAGGCAGCGCTGGTGGAAGCGTTCGAGGAGTCGTAGTTGGCTTCGGTAGAGGGCCCAGGACTCGGAACCATACAGCAGGGTGGTGAGGACCACAGCTCTGTACACGCTGATCTTGGTGCCTGTTTTCAGCTGTTGATTGTGCCACACCCGCTTGAAAAGTCGCCCGAAAGCGCTGTTCGCTTTTGCCAGCCTGCTGTCAAGCTCCTTGTCCAGCTTGGCGTCCGACGTGATAACGCAGCCAAGGTAAGTAAACTGGTGCACTGACTTTAGTTCAGACTCGCCAATGGTGATGTGAGGAGGGCGATACACTGTCTTGGGTGCCGGCTGATGGAGGACCTCTGTCTTTTTCAGACTGACCTCGAGTCCAAAGAGCTGGGCAGCATCTGCGAAGCAAGTCGTGATGCGCTGCAGGGCTCTCTCTGTGTGTGCAACGAGGGCAGCATCATCAGCAAAAAGCAGCTCACGAATCAGTTGGTCTAGGGTTTTCGTGTGGGCCTGCAGTCGTCTGAGGTTGAACAGGCTGCCATCGAGACGATACCTGATGTACACTGCATCGTCATCATCGAGGTCCACTGTGGCCTGCTTCAACATCATGCTAAAAAAGATGGTGAAGAGGGTCGGTGCCAGCACGCAGCCCTGCTTTACGCCGTTGAGAATAGGGAATGGTTCTGAGAGGTCATTGTTGAGTCTGACCTGGCCTTGCTGGTCCTCGTGTAGCTGGACAATCATGTTGAGGAACTTTGGGGGACAGCCAAGTCGCTCCAGGATCTGCCACATGCCTTGCCTGCTCACAGTGTCGAACGCTTTTGTTAGGTCGACAAATGTTACGTACAGCCCTTTGTTCTGCTCGCGGCACTTCTCCTGTAGCTGTCTCAGCACAAAGACCATATCGGTGGTGCTCCTGTTTGCTCTGAAGCCACACTGGCCCTCTGGGAGTTGGTCTTCAGCGATGGCAGGTACCAGCCGATTCAGGAGCAGCCTTGCAAGGATTTTCCCAGCAATGGACAGCAGGGTAATTCCCCGATAGTTGGAACAGTCAGACTTCTCGCCTTTGTTCTTGTACAGGGTGATAACGACTGCATCACGGAGATCTTTTGGTAGTGTTCCTTCCTCCCAGCAGCAGAGAAAGAGGTCATGGAGCTTGTTGTGCAGTGCTGTGCCTCCATGTTTCCAGATCTCTGGCGGTATTCCATCAATGCCTGCTGCTTTGCCACTCTTGAGCTGGTGGATGGCTGTGAGGGTCTCTTCAGCGGTGGGCGGTTCGTCCAATTCAACCTTTACTGGGAGGTGTGGGATTTGTAGGATGACTGCTTCTTGAACAGTGCGCTCAGCGCTGAAGAGGCTCTGAAAGTATTCCGACCAGCGGTTCAAGATGGAGGTATTATCTGTGAGGAGTGCCTGGCCATTCGCGCTTCGCAGGGGACTTTGTACCAGGTGCCTGGGGCCATACACTGCTTTCAGTGCTTCGTAGAAGCCCCTGTAGTCACCATTGTCAGCACAAAGCTGGGTCCTCTGTGCAAGTCTGGTCCACCACTCATTCTGGAGATCTCTGAGCTTGCGCTGGAGACTGCTGCAGACGAGGCGGAAGGCAGACTTCTTCACAGGGCAGGAAGGCTGGGCTAGGTGGGCCTGATGGGCGGCTCTTTTTTTTGCTAGGTGTTCCTGGATCTCTACATCGTTTTCGTCAAACCAGTCTTTGTTCTTCTTTCTGGCGAAACCCAAGACTTCTGCAGAGGATTTTGCAATAGCAGTTTTCAGTTGTTCCCAAAGTGTTTCAGGGGAAGAGTCTACTGGGTCCGCTGTGTCTTTGAGCCTGCGCTGTAAATCTGTCTGAAAGGCAGCTTTCACATCGTCACGCTGAAGGCTGGCAACATCAAGCTTTTTCTTGGGGGGCCCCCATTTCTTGGGTTTTGGCTTGAAGTGGAGCCTGAGTTTGCAGCGGACAAGGCGGTGGTCAGTGTGGCACAACCGGAGAAATAAACAAACCTGATCCATCCATGTCGATAGTCCTACTCACAAACTAGATAGTCCTACGTATCATTAATCCTACGTATCGATAATGCTAATGTTGCGAAAACTAAGGATCTGGCGAGGTCACCATGAACGTGTGATGCGTGGTATCATCTATTGTCTTTGGTACCATGAAGATAGTCAGTATGCGTCAGTCTTGGTGGCCAGAAAATTAATACACGTGTGTCTCAAAGGAAATTACGGGCTTCGCCTTCACGCACAGCAAGAAGAAACCCGCACTCTGAAGCAAATCCTACGTATCGACAAAGAGTCACAGAGCTTCATCACCCCCCACATTACGCAAGGATTCACACCTATTACTGGCCGACGAACGAAGGGAACGAAGATACGACTTTAAACGCACGGCAAGAACCTCCGCCACCTCCCCCCCCCCCCCCCGCCTCCCATTCCCCAAAACAAACAAACAAACAAACAAACAAACAAACAAACAGTCCTCACATTAAGAGAACACGTGCAAGAGTCGCAGATCTAGATGAGCCCTCTCATATATGGGAGCTTATGATCATTTTGCCTCTTGCTGTCCACAGTAGCCCTGTGTACCTTGAGATCACGAAGAAAGAAAGAAAAAAAAAAAAAAAAAAAAAACCCACACACACCAAAAACAGACAGGACGTATGTAAAGAAAACACATGTAAGAGGTATCTTCATAAGAGGCATCTTCATAGATCCTCATAAGCTCTCGCATATAATACGAGAGCTTATGAACGTGTTTGTCTCTTGCTTTCCACAATGGCCCTGTGTACCTTGAGTGCACGAAGCCATGGGTGTTCAGCTAAATCTACTACGGACAGGTCACAGTAAGTTAACTCATTCAGGCCCGATACACCACAGCAGGATAAGGCTCGACCATGATAGTTCAAGGGTGGCCGCCAGAATAGCTTGGCGCCTGTAGGCGCCAAGCTATTCTGGCACCACCCTTGAACTATCATGGTCGACCTGTCTTCTGAATTGTAATGCAGCCCTCAGAGGACAACAAAAAATGTGGGTATTTCGTACCTAGGACACAATGGGTTATGTGAGTTTTACTCACACTCTTGCTTGCAGAGCCGTTACGACGTGACGTCACACGGACGATAGGCAGCCTTATTTTGTATTCTAGATGTGACAGTCGGCACTCAGCATAATGATATCGCAGTGGCGTAATTTCTTCTGTAATTTCCTGTCTGGATACCTTGCGTGGTCTTCAGTGTCTCCGATTCCGTGAGTATCCTGCACAGTATTGGCTTATTACTGAGAGTATGCGCAGGGAGTCCAGTGTTTTCCTGGAGAACAGGCGCTATACAAGAACTATGTATTATTATTACTATATTATTATTATTATTATTATTATTATTATTATTACTGTTATACGTGTGTGCCACTTTTTTTTAGGACGGGTCGCGGTGGGTCGAATTTAATAGCAGGTCCATGATGTCAAAGACGGGCAGGCCTAATCCTCTGACAACTGAAGTAACAAGATAAACATTACGTCATGTCTAGTTACGCCAACCTCGCTGCTGAACGTACATTTGGCGCAAAGCGCCGTATGTGCGTATGTGTGTGCGTATGTATCGCAAATCCAGAGAATCGCAAATATTGCTGGACGTACAAGCTTGAAACTTGGCGAAAATATTTTCTCTATGGGGTGGCTAAGAGAGCCTCCGAGCATTTTGTAACGAAATGTCTCCTTGAAGACATAAAAGACAGTTTATTTAAAAGACGGTTGACCCAAATTAGAGTCCGTAATTTTTGTCATATTTACTTGAAATTTTAGATATAGCTAGTTTGGATAAAGACATTGGATGAGTTCGTTAGCCAGCTTTGTATCTTTTCAACGTCTTCAGTAAAAATTAATTCTTTTCAGTATAAAACCTGACTTCTGAAGAAAGTCAGACAGTGGCGGTGACATAAAAAAGAGGCAACTCCGTCACCACGCAGACATTGACGCAATACTCTAAATATGATGGTAATTCTCTCTCTCTCTCTCTCTCTCTCTCTCTCTCTCTCTCTCTCTCTCTCTCTCTCTCTCTCTCTCGAGCGAGCGAGCGATGCAAAATTAGGCGATTTCGTCACTAATCAAGCTTCTACTGTTCGGATTTTACCACCAGTGTCTTCGCCTATCTACGCTGATCATAACGGTGTAAATTTGGACTTTGTGCGACCACAGACTTTGCCATCTGACTGGTTTTCCTATATCGCCATTGAACTGAGTACGGCGATCGTCGGGGTGGCTGTTAGTACAACACTGCCAGCTACGTGTACTGTGTGGTACTGTGTATTACTGTGTAGCACTGTTGTGTCAATCGAACTGTGCTAAGATGGCAGACAAAGAAGCTCTAACCGCAGATCCACTCGAGGTCTCTGGAATTACATCACCTTTAGTTACTGTCAGTGACATTCAGCGCATAATCGACAAGCAGACAAGGTGATTGACGAGAAACTGGGGTCTCTTCGTGCTGACCTTTGTGATGTGTTGACATCTATACAGGCGATTGGCACCGACATTGCTGACTTGAAGCAACGCGCTCGCAGCCTGGAGGACACCTGCAAGGAACTGACTGAGAAGCAGGAGGAGGTTTCCGAGTCTGTAGAAGACCTGCAGGAGGACATGGAAGATCTGCGGAAACGCTACGAGGAAGAACTAGACAAGCTATAGGCGTTCTCACGTAGGGACAATCTGCGACTTTTTGGAATCGTGGAAACGCCAGGCGAGACCTTCGATTCCTGTGCCACCAAAGTACTGGAATGTCTGCAGGGCACAGTGCCAAACGCTACAAGGGCAGCTTTGTACCCTCGGTCATCCGTCTCCTAAATGAAGAGTGTGTTAACTAGCTTATCTCTCGCGTGTGCTAGTTGGTTTGAACCGCCTACAGCTCTTGACTATTGGAATCCTCTAGTACCAATTGGATACTTAGACACTTTGTGTTGTGTAATTACACGCTAGGTGTCTATACGATTTTTTTTTCTCTCTTCAGCCCACACATTGTTTTTTTAGTTTTTGTTTTTGTTTATTTTTGTATTTGCTGTTATTATTGTTTTTGCTCTGTTCTGCTTGACTATCTATACGTTCGCCTTTAATATGTCAATAGGTGGCAACAGCATTCATTCTTTAAATATCGGTCATCTTAATGTGTATCACCTTTGTCACAAAATACCAGATATAACTATTCTCCTAAACCAGTCCTCACCATTTCACATTTTTGGATTTACGGAATCTCGTCTAACAGCTAACATTAGTGACCATGCCATAGCTATATACAATTACTCCATTCTCAGGCGAGATGCATCTGCCCCCGGACATACTGGCCTAGCTGTGTACATACACAATTCCATCAACAACTATGCAAAGAGGCGTTGTGATTTAGAATCCCCTAATATAGAGTGCATGTGGTTAGAAGTTAAAACGGCCAAGTCCTCGCCTGTTCTTATAGGTTTTGTATATAGAAACCCAGCGGCCTCAGCCTCCTGGCAGGACGAGTTTGTGTTAATGATGGATGTGGTTCAGGAGTCCAAAGGTGATGTACATATTTTGGGAGACTTCAACATAGACTTGCAAAAGCAAGGACACACTTCGTGGAGATCCATGTTGAATTTTTTAGGGTTGAAACAGCTTGTCCAGTCACCTACTAGAGTGACTTCCTCATCTTCAACGCTGATAGACCATGTATATAGCACAAATGTCAGCGTTGTAAAAAATGTTAGCGTACCTAATATTTCCATTAGTGATCACTTTCCTGTTTGTTTTACGTTGTCTGTTAGGTTAGCTAAACAGTCAATCAAAGGACACACTACCATAATGTATAGATGTTTTAAAAAAATTCGACCAAACTGCTTTTTTATATGAACTATCTTTAGTACCATTTTATGATATAAAAAACTGCAAAAACCCTAACGATGCCCTGTCACGCTGGTACGAGCTGTTTCTCGCCGTTCTGGATAGACACGCGCCTAAGCGCATCAAACGCGTCAAATATCCTGTTATGCCAAAATGGCTCTCTGATGAGATAAAACAAGCAATGGAGGTAAGAGATGAATTAAAACGAGACAAGAAATTTACTGAATACAAGAAGCAGCGAAACCATGTCAAATCTCTAGTTCGTAAAGCACAGAGGCAAAATGCAGAACAAATTATTGCCGACGGCAAAGACATCCGTTCAGTCTGGCAAGTAATAAACAATTTCACCAAAGGTAATAGTAAACGATCGCCTAATATTCCGCCCGATCTTACTGCTGATGCATTCAACGCTCACTTCATAACTGTTGCTCAAACTCTGGCGAAGTCAAATACACCTAACCCTGTAAACTACACTTGCTCTCATCAACTACGTCACCATAGTCAACAGAGAGCCTGCGGCCCATTTTTAGTACCGCTTATGACTGTCCTAGATGTAGGCAAATCTATTTCCAGTTTAAAGACCAAATCGTCTTGCGGTCCAGATGGCATTAGTAGTCAGATTTTAAAACTATCTCTGCCCTACGTCGTCGAATCCCTGACCTTTATTTATAATTTATCGATCAGACATAACGTTTTTCCCGACGAGCTGAAAAAAGCGAAGGTAATACCGCTTCCCAAAAGCAAAGATTTATGCAACCTAAACGAGTACAGGCCCATTTCCATATTATCCAGTATTTCAAAACCGCTCGAGAGACATATACATACTCATCTTCTAAACTTTCTGGAGCAAAACCATCTGATAACTGCAGCACAATCAGGATTTCGACCTCTACATTCGTGCCAAACTGCCCTCAATCATTTAATTGATAAATGGCTCTCTGCCATAAATGACAATAAAGTATCAGGTACAATCTTTCTTGACCTGAAAAAAGCTTTTGATCTTGTCAACCACTCTATCCTACTAAAAGAATTACCATTCTATCACATTGACTCAAATACTGTCTCCTTTATATCTTCCTATCTCAGAGACAGAACACAGAAAGTACTGCTAAATGGCAAGTATTCCTCTGATGGTTTAGTAACTTGCGGTGTTCCACAAGGGTCTATTCTAGGGCCCTTATTATTTAATCTTTTTATTAATGATCTGCCACTGTGCATATCTCATTTAGACGCAAACTGCGATCTGTTCGCAGATGACACGACCATACACACATCTGATAAAGATATCACAACCATTAATAAGGTACTCCAACAAAGTCTTGATGAAGTAGCAGGCTGGTGCAGTGATAATCACATGATTATTAGTATTCCAAAGACAAAGAGCATGTTAGTTACTACACGTCAGAAACACCAGCATGGCCTACCACCTTTAACACTTTCCTTAGATAGACAGCTTGTTGAACAAGTAACTAGGCATCGCTTATTAGGCGTTATAGTGGACAACCAATTAAGCTGGGAGCCGCATACTGACTCAATATGCAAAACAATCTCCAAAAATCTATTCCTGTTATCAAAACTACGCCATATAGTTAATACTGATATCCGTAAACTCTTTTTCCATGCGCATATCAAAACGCATTGTGACTACAGTTCTACCGTCTGGGATGGATGCAGCGAAGTTCACATGAAAAAAGTTAATTCCTTGTATCGTCGGGGCATTAAATTAATACTTCCCAGTCCTACTTCGACTGATGAAAAATTAAAATCTCTCAAGTTACTAACATTGAAGAAACAGTTTGAATTTAATCGCTGTGTTCTACTGCACAAGATCATGCACGGAAAAGCCCCACCCTACCTAAAAACTCTATTTTCCGACAATAATAGGACAAACACGAGAAATAGTTTGATCCACCTTCCAAAAATTAGATTAGACATCTGTAAAACCAGTCTGTCTTTTTCAGGCGCTAAAGCGTGGAATATGTTACCTCCACACCTGAAATCAATTTGTAAGATTAGCGTCTTCAAACATCGCCTCCATAAATATTTACTTCAGAAGTAATAGTATGTTCGGCTCCCTTATGCTACTATTCGTATAGTTAGTACAGTTAGTGACAAGTTTCCTATTACCTAATACTCTTCTACTGTTGCTACAGATTATGTAATAGTTCGACTGTCTGCATTAACATGTCAGGTTCATACCTGTGTATATAATTATATATATATATATATATATATATATATATATATATATATATATATATATATATATATATATATATATATATATATATATATATATATATATATATATATATATATATATATATATATATATATATATATATATATATATATATATATATATATATTTTTTTTTTTTTTTTTTTTTTCTTTCTTTTTTCTCCCTCTGAGTGGTGGTGGTGGGGGGGGGGGAGGGGGATGGGTCTTTTTACTTACATATGTTTTATCTTTTGATGTATCGTCTGATGTATTTTTATATGTGTAGAGTAGCAGGACAGTTTGGAAGATAGGCATTGCTATGCCTAAAACTTTTTATCCTGAATAAAAACGTTTCATCATCATCATCATCTCTCCTTGTTGACGCCGTCGAGGAACTTGCACCTCAGATGTCGCAGTGGCATCTTGCAAGTGACAGACTCACTCCTATACCACTAACAATGTACACTGTGGTCACGTTGGTTTTTTTTTCCCCCTCACCATTGTTATAATGTGGCTAAATCCGTACGCACGCATGTGATCCCAACGAAAGAAAATTTGTCGGCTAGACTGACACAATAAAGTATTTTGAATTTGAATTTGAATTTGAAATAAAACCTGGACTGAGGACGATTTGGTACGCGCACACCGGGTGGGGAACAAACCGGACTTTGCTTCTGTAGCAGCCAACCGTGCTAGAGCCAACAACAAGCCCCGCCCCATGATCGTGAAGTTCGCGAGATGGAGGGACAAGATGGACGTCCTGACCAAGGGTCGTGCTGCACTCAAGCAAAAGGGGGTTAATGTTGCTGGTGACTTAACCAACCGGCAACACGAACAGATCAGACTGCACCGGGAGAAAGGCTTGCGGGCGTACTACAAGGGGAACAAGCTGGTCGTCGCTGGACCCCTAGAGCAACGGAACTACGACACCGACAACTTCGGCCGCCGCCATGCGACAGACAACAGCGTCATCAGAAGACCGGACAACCGTACCCAAGGACTCGGTGCCGCCGCAGCTACTGGTCAGCAGGTCAACGCAACACCAGCACGTGCGTCACATTCAGTATCCCCGCTACAGCCTTCACCTAAACCAGCGAAACGGCGCCGGCCACACAGTTCCCCTACAATTGAGGTCGGGGACGAATCCAGTGACCCGTGATATGTCGGCCAAGCCGCGTCTCCCACCTCAATTGCACGGGATGTGTCGCCGATGCGCGCGTGTGTTGTAGAGCAGCCAGTAGATAGTGTGTTGCATACACTTACCTTTCTGTCATGGAATGTTGATGGACTGTGGAGCAAGCTACTTGACCCAGACTTTCTACAATATGTAAGTAATTATGACATTGTGTGTTTGTTTGAAACATTTTTAGACAATGCTTTCGTCCCGCCTGACTGCTGGTCTGATTTCACGTGTTTTTCCTTACCTGCAGTCAAACTGTCACGTCAAGGAAGAAGCTCGGGAGGTGTTGTTGTGTTAGTAAAAAATGTGTATGCCAAGTTTGTTTTCAAAGTGAATATGACATGCGCCCAATGTGTCTTTCTCAAACTTGACAGATCATTGTTTGGTACTGAATGCGATGTGCTTTTGGTCGCGTGCTATGTTCCGCCCAAGGATTCACCATTTTATAGACAATTACCGTATGACTGCTTAATAATAATAATAATAATAAGCGCATTAAATAGGCGCTTTATCCCAATTGAAAATCGGCTCAAAGCGCCGCCGCGAACTGAACCCAACAAGCACGCTCACGTGAATCACGCGCATTCACTCACACACTGTACGTAAACACAGAACATTCACGTGGTGCTAAGGGCAAGCTCAAGCGAGCTACTGAAGTTTTTGGAAATTCAAAATCGTTTGTATTTGAAATTTGATTAAGTGGGCTGAAGCTGATACCAAAGTGGAGGGGGAGGAAGAGCCGGAGTACCCGGAGAAAGAACCCCCGACAGTCCGCCCGAATTAACGGTGACACTAGAGGAGAAAAATCCGACGCCGGAACCCGTAATCGAACCTCGCACCTTTAGCATTGGTGGCAGGCGCCTTAACCACTGCGCCTCGGACTGCTTGTTAGGGGAATTAGAACAGTGTCTTGCTAGTGCCCTCGAGCAATTTGGAGACATTCATTTCCTAATGTGTGGTGATTTTAATGGTAGAACTGGGGATTTGCAGCCTAATCCATATTTGTTTCAGCTTGATCCTGATGAAACGCTACTAACTAATACCGCTCTATTTGAACCTTCACGATTTACTGAAGATATGACTGTAAATACATTTGGAAGAAAACTATTAGATTTGTGTGCATGTTTTGAACTGATGATTTTGAATGGGTTCTGTAGCCCTGATCTGTCAAAGCACCTGACATTTATCTCACCCACTGGTTGTAGTATTAATGATTATTTTGTTGCATCCCCTGACTTTATTTGTTTGTGTGACAAACTTGAAGTTGGCGAGAGGATAGAGTCTGTGCACATGCCGCTGGTCCTTACTGTGTCTTGTGCACGTGTATCGCCCCACAACGATGTCTCTGATGATGATACGCAGTGTTTTTCTTTTGATAAGATTATCTGGGAACCTGCTAAGGCCCAAACGCTCAGCGACAGTTTAACTACTCCTGCATTCCAGGATGCTCTAGTAGCTGCTACTGCTGAGATCGATGATGATATTAATAGTGCATTAGACATTTTCACATGTGCTATCAAAGACGTTGCTAGTTGCATGACAAAACAATTTCATTCCTCCACAGGCAACACACACAAAACAAACACCGCTAGTCACCATTGGTTTGACCAGGAATGCAAAAATGCGAACGCGTAAAGCCTTACATACACAAAAAATAAAACCATGGAAAATAAAGCAACGTTTGTTAATGACAGAAAACAATACAAGAGATTACTTAGAGCTAAAGAAGTTAATTTTAAGAGGGAAACTGTTGACAAAATTCTTGAGTATAGACATAACTCTCAGGCATTTTGGAAGGAAATAAAGAAATGGAAAAGAAAACGTCGTTTAAGAAACAATATAACAAAGAAGCAGTGGTTTGATCACTTCTCTAGCATTCTAAATGAAAACATAGCACAGCAAGAGAATAATGATGATGTATTTTTTTCAGAAGACTCTTGAGTCTGATGAAGCCTTACTTCATGACCTAGATATTAACATAGAAGAAGAAGAAGTTATTGCTGCTATAAAACATGCCAAAGCAGGAAAGGCCCCCGGGCCTGATGGAATTATAAATGAAGTTCTTAAAGTCTCCAACCCAGCTATCATCTCCTTTCTCACTAAGTATTTTAATGCTCTATTCAACAAAGGATTGTTCCCCAGCGAATGGTCTAAAGCTATTATTTTTCCACTACACAAGAAAGGAGATGTAAATAATCCAGATAATTATCGTGTTATTGCTCTGATTAGCTGTGTTAGTAAACTGTATACCTATATTTTGAACAGAAGGTTAACAGACTGGGCTGAGGAACACAATATTCTGTCTGAAACACAAGCCGGGTTTAGGAAATCCTATTCTACTGTGGACCATATATTTACACTTTATGCTATTGTTCAAAAACAACTTCTACAAAATAAGAAAGTTTATGTGGCTTTTGTTGACTTTCGCAAAGCCTTCGATACTGTTAAAAGAGGTGTGCTTTGGAATATTTTACTGAAGGTTGGAGTGCGCGGCAAAATGCTTTCAGCTATGAAGGCAATGTATGACTCAGTGAAATTTTGTGTTAGAGACAGCCTGAACTGTACAGCGTTTTTTGAGTGTTGCCAAGGTTTAAAACAAGGATGTTTAGCATCGCCGACATTGTTCTCCTTTTTGATTAACGAGCTTGCTGTGTACATTATTGAAAATGGTAAACATGGTTTCCAACTAAAATCCGATGCAGCAGAACTGTTTTTGTTGTTTGCAGATGACATTGCTTTGTTTTCATCAACCCCCAATGGCCTTCAGACTCAGCTGAACAATTTATACAAAGAAGCATCTAAACTTGGTTTGTCTGTTAACCTAGACAAGACAAAAATAATTGTGTTTCGAAATGGTGGATATTTGTCAAAATATGAAAAATGGATTTACGGGGAAACGAGGGTAGAAGTTGTCAATATGTATAAGTACCTTCGGTTAAACTTTACCACACGTTTGAGTTTAAACACATCCGTCGATGACTTAGTGACTAAGGCAAAAAAATGTGTAATCGATATTTTCTGTATGTTGAAGAAAATCAACTGCGCTAGTCCTGATGTTTTTTTCAAGCTGTTTGATGCGCAGGTTGTCCCAATTTTGTTGTATGCCTCGGAAATTTGGGGTATAAACGAGTGTGCCGAAATTGAAAAAGTCCATACATTTGCATGTAAACGTTTTCTTAATGTCAACTTCCGCACACCGAACCTGATGGTTTATGGTGAACTTGGTCGATATCCCATGTCAGTATTAACGTCAGTAAGATGTGTTTCCTACTGGCTTCGACTCTGTGCTTTACCTGTTACTAGATTTGCAAATATGGCTTATCATATGCTTAAGGATTTAGACGATAAAGGGAAAGAAACATGGGTGTCAAAGATAAAGAATTTGCTTTTTCGAAATGGGTTTGGTCATGTATGGATTTCACAAGGTGTTGGAAACAGGAATGCTTTTATAAACAAGTTTAAACAAATGATGGTTGATTGTTCCAAACAAAACTGGTCATCGAAGCTTTCTGAGAGTGAACGTTTTACTGTGTATCGTAGCTTTAAACATACACTTGTCCAAGAAAATTATTTTGAACTGGTTAAGCCAACCTATGTCAAAAATCTATACATTAAATTTAGACTTGGCATAACCGAATTGCAAAGTAACAAACAAAGATATAGTACTCTGAATGCTGTAACGAAAGTGTGTCCATTGTGTGCCAAGGCTGTGGAAGATGAAATTCACTTTATGTTTTACTGTCCATTCTACGATGAACTGCGTGTCAAATACCTATGTAAGTTTGATCTTATGGAACTCAAAAAGAAAGAATTGTGTATCCTAGACACTACCAACCCGCAGTCTATTGCCGATTTAGCAAGATTTGTATTTCATGCATTTAAACTCCGTAGCAGCACGCTTGTATGATTCCACGTGCAAACTGAGGTTCTTACCCCGACCTGTTCTGTGTAGTACACGGCTGTGGCCTGGATTTGGATACCGCATTTTACATGTAGGTCAAAAGTGGATATTATGTGCTGGCGTAGATCGAATGGAAATGTGTGTGTGTCTCTCTCTCTCTCTCTCTCTGTGTGTGTGTGTGTGTGTGTGTGTGTGTGTGTGTGTGTGTGTTATAAACATCGCCTTATGGCTTTTATATACACCTGAATTATAAATTATGTAATGTCTCACTCCATTGTATGGACATTTTGTCTGAACAATAAACTGAGTCTGAGTCTCTCTCTCTCTCTCTCTCTCTCTCTCTCTCTCTCTCTCTCTCTCTCTCTCTCTCTCTCTCTCTTACACATGCGCGCATCTCCAAGAGACATAGATCCTTATGCAGCGCCCGGAGGGCGATTGAGGATCTATGCCTCTTGGAGATGTTTGGAGCGCGCGCGCACACACGGACACACACATCGACGCGCTTTCAGAAGAGCATGCAGGTGTACTTAGTGTATCATGTAGCTAGATAAAACTTGAGTCAACCTGATTTCATACAAATTATATAGCAAGACTGAAATCGTACTGTGGATTTCTAGTTTTGTCACCATTTTCTCAAGTCTTGAAGCGAAAGTGAAACTCATATCACGCTAAATATACAATTACGTAAAAACCCAAAATACGTCATGATAAATGACGTTTGACAAACCAATTACCCGTATGCACTGCGCCCCTTTTAGGATTCACTGTGGCGTATTGGCAGATCTGCTGGGCTTTTTTAAAAGGAGATATTTCAACATCAGAATTAGGTCAAAGACGAAAGGTAGAGACCCTTGACAGCGAGGGCAGCTCGCATTTAGATGGGCCTTTGTGGGTAATGGCTCATCCCATCTTGTTTTTAAAGGTGAGAGCTCATTTAATACCTGTAGCTCATTACATGTTCTTGGACACGACTCTACATAGTTTTCCACTATCTCTATCCCAGTAAGCAAATGGTTTCGGCCGAACGATGGCCACAGTGAGCCCGCGCACAGCCGAAGACGCTTTGCTACTATATATTTCTCCAATGACATGATTTGCAGAGACAGTAGCAGGTTTGTTAGTCTTTCTTGGAAGAAACAAAAAAGAACGGATTGTAGGACTAATTTGTAAAAATCAAGCTGTCTTTCCAGCGCCAAAATTAAATGGCTATCTCTTTTGGAACCAGCTGGAATGATGACACACAATTCAAGTACAATTTCATTGTTGTGTGACATTCTTCGCACGCATGAGTTTGAAGACATGCAGCCGGAGCGGCGTCGACTCTGTGTCATTTCAGCAGCAGTAGGTCGCAGTGTGCAGGGAAGCTGTGAGTCTAACCACCAGTTACAGCAAATACTGGCGACTCTGTGTCATTTCAGCTATCTGGCAGCAGTAGGTCGCAGTGTGCAGGGAAGCTGTGAGTCTAACCACCAGTTACAGCAAATACTGGCGACTCTGTGTCATTTCAGCTATCTGGCAGTAGTAGGTCGCAGTGTGCAGGGAAGCTGTGAGTCTAACCACCAGTTACAGCAAATACTGGCGACTCTGTGTCATTTCAGCTATCTGGCAGCAGTAGGTCGCAGTGTGCAGGGAAGCTGTGAGTCTAACCACCAGTTACAGCAAATACTGGCGACTCTGTGTCATTTCAGCTATCTGGCAGCAGTAGGTCGCAGTGTGCAGGGAAGCTGTGAGTCTAACCACCAGTTACAGCAAATACTGGCGACTCTGTGTCATTTCAGCTATCTGGCAGCAGTAGGTCGCAGTGTGCAGGGAAGCTGTGAGTCTAACCACCAGTTACAGCAAATACTGGCGACTCTGTGTCATTTCAGCTATCTGGCAGCAGTAGGTCGCAGTGTGCAGGGAAGCTGTGAGTCTAACCACCAGTTACAGCAAATACTGGCGACTCTGTGTCATTTCAGCTATCTGGCAGCAGTAGGTCGCAGTGTGCAGGGAAGCTGTGAGTCTAACCACCAGTTACAGCAAATACTGGCGACTCTGTGTCATTTCAGCTATCTGGCAGCAGTAGGTCGCAGTGTGCAGGGAAGCTGTGAGTCTAACCACCAGTTACAGCAAATACTGGCGACTCTGTGTCATTTCAGCTATCTGGCAGCAGTAGGTCGCAGTGTGCAGGGAAGCTGTGAGTCTAACCACCAGTTACAGCAAATACTGGCGACTCTGTGTCATTTCAGCTATCTGGCAGCAGTAGGTCGCAGTGTGCAGGGAAGCTGTGAGTCTAACCACCAGTTACAGCAAATACTGGCGACTCTGTGTCATTTCAGCTATCTGGCAGCAGTAGGTCGCAGTGTGCAGGGAAGCTGTGAGTCTAACCACCAGTTACAGCAAATACTGGCGACTCTGTGTCATTTCAGCTATCTGGCAGCAGTAGGTCGCAGTGTGCAGGGAAGCTGTGAGTCTAACCACCAGTTACAGCAAATACTGGCGACTCTGTGTCATTTCAGCTATCTGGCAGCAGTAGGTCGCAGTGTGCAGGGAAGCTGTGAGTCTAACCACCAGTTACAGCAAATACTGGCGACTCTGTGTCATTTCAGCTATCTCGCAGCAGTAGGTCGCAGTGTGCAGGGAAGCTGTGAGTCTAACCACCAGTTACAGCAAATACTGGCGACTCTGTGTCATTTCAGCTATCTCGCAGCAGTAGGTCGCAGTGTGCAGGGAAGCTGTGAGTCTAACCACCAGTTACAGCAAATACTGGCGACTCTGTGTCATTTCAGCTATCTCGCAGCAGTAGGTCGCAGTGTGCAGGGAAGCTGTGAGTCTAACCACCAGTTACAGCAAATACTGGCGACTCTGTGTCATTTCAGCTATCTCGCAGCAGTAGGTCGCAGTGTGCAGGGAAGCTGTGAGTCTAACCACCAGTTACAGCAAATACTGGCGACTCTGTGTCATTTCAGCTATCTGGCAGCAGTAGGTCGCAGTGTGCAGGGAAGCTGTGAGTCTAACCACCAGTTACAGCAAATACTGGCGACTCTGTGTCATTTCAGCTATCTGGCAGCAGTAGGTCGCAGTGTGCAGGGAAGCTGTGAGTCTAACCACCAGTTACAGCAAATACTGGCGACTCTGTGTCATTTCAGCTATCTCGCAGCAGTAGGTCGCAGTGTGCAGGGAAGCTGTGAGTCTAACCACCAGTTACAGCAAATACTGGCGACTGTGTCATTTCAGCTATCTGGCAGCAGTAGGTCGCAGTGTGCAGGGAAGCTGTGAGTCTAACCACCAGTTACAGCAAATACTGGCGACTCTGTGTCATTTCAGCTATCTGGCAGCAGTAGGTCGCAGTGTGCAGGGAAGCTGTGAGTCTAACCACCAGTTACAGCAAATACTGGCGACTCTGTGTCATTTCAGCTATCTGGCAGCAGTAGGTCGCAGTGTGCAGGGAAGCTGTGAGTCTAACCACCAGTTACAGCAAATACTGGCGACTCTGTGTCATTTCAGCTATCTGGCAGCAGTAGGTCGCAGTGTGCAGGGAAGCTGTGAGTCTAACCACCAGTTACAGCAAATACTGGCGACTCTGTGTCATTTCAGCTATCTGGCAGCAGTAGGTCGCAGTGTGCAGGGAAGCTGTGAGTCTAACCACCAGTTACAGCAAATACTGGCGACTCTGTGTCATTTCAGCTATCTGGCAGCAGTAGGTCGCAGTGTGCAGGGAAGCTGTGAGTCTAACCACCAGTTACAGCAAATACTGGCGACTCTGTGTCATTTCAGCTATCTGGCAGCAGTAGGTCGCAGTGTGCAGGGAAGCTGTGAGTCTAACCACCAGTTACAGCAAATACTGGCGACTCTGTGTCATTTCAGCTATCTGGCAGCAGTAGGTCGCAGTGTGCAGGGAAGCTGTGAGTCTAACCACCAGTTACAGCAAATACTGGCGACTCTGTGTCATTTCAGCTATCTGGCAGCAGTAGGTCGCAGTGTGCAGGGAAGCTGTGAGTCTAACCACCAGTTACAGCAAATACTGGCGACTGTGTCATTTCAGCTATCTGGCAGCAGTAGGTCGCAGTGTGCAGGGAAGCTGTGAGTCTAACCACCAGTTACAGCAAATACTGGCGACTCTGTGTCATTTCAGCTATCTGGCAGCAGTAGGTCGCAGTGTGCAGGGAAGCTGTGAGTCTAACCACCAGTTACAGCAAATACTGGCGACTCTGTGTCATTTCAGCTATCTGGCAGCAGTAGGTCGCAGTGTGCAGGGAAGCTGTGAGTCTAACCACCAGTTACAGCAAATACTGGCGACTCTGTGTCATTTCAGCTATCTGGCAGCAGTAGGTCGCAGTGTGCAGGGAAGCTGTGAGTCTAACCACCAGTTACAGCAAATACTGGCGACTCTGTGTCATTTCAGCTATCTGGCAGCAGTAGGTCGCAGTGTGCAGGGAAGCTGTGAGTCTAACCACCAGTTACAGCAAATACTGGCGACTCTGTGTCATTTCAGCTATCTGGCAGCAGTAGGTCGCAGTGTGCAGGGAAGCTGTGAGTCTAACCACCAGTTACAGCAAATACTGGCGACTCTGTGTCATTTCAGCTATCTGGCAGCAGTAGGTCGCAGTGTGCAGGGAAGCTGTGAGTCTAACCACCAGTTACAGCAAATACTGGCGACTCTGTGTCATTTCAGCTATCTGGCAGCAGTAGGTCGCAGTGTGCAGGGAAGCTGTGAGTCTAACCACCAGTTACAGCAAATACTGGCGACTCTGTGTCATTTCAGCTATCTGGCAGCAGTAGGTCGCAGTGTGCAGGGAAGCTGTGAGTCTAACCACCAGTTACAGCAAATACTGGCGACTCTGTGTCATTTCAGCTATCTGGCAGCAGTAGGTCGCAGTGTGCAGGGAAGCTGTGAGCCTAACCACCAGTTACAGCAAATACTGGCGACTCTGTGTCATTTCAGCTATCTCGCAGCAGTAGGTCGCAGTGTGCAGGGAAGCTGTGAGTCTAACCACCAGTTACAGCAAATACTGGCGACTCTGTGTCATTTCAGCTATCTGGCAGCAGTAGGTCGCAGTGTGCAGGGAAGCTGTGAGTCTAACCACCAGTTACAGCAAATACTGGCGACTCTGTGTCATTTCAGCTATCTGGCAGCAGTAGGTCGCAGTGTGCAGGGAAGCTGTGAGTCTAACCACCAGTTACAGCAAATACTGGCGACTCTGTCTTAGTTAACTCTCGGCTCTAGAGAGCCCTCGTGTGTTTCCTGTTCGCACGCCCTGTTCCAAACGGCCTCAGTTATAGTCAGAGACCAAGTCTCAGATTCTGTGAATAGGTTTGTCGGCGCCAGAGCGGATTGAGCGTGAATTTGTCCATGATTCAAGTCTTCGAATTCTTTGGTTTTAAGTGAAATAAAAGACTTTTGAGAAAATTATCTTATGTGAGTTCCAACACACTATCTTTTGATTCAATTGACCTAACGCGTTATGAGTCTGTTATTTTGGAGGGGATGGGGCGTAGATAGGGGGATGTGTGTGTGTGTGGGTGTGTGTGGGTGTGGGTGGGTGGGTGGGTGTGGGTGGGCGTGGGGGGGTGGGTGGGTGGGTGGGCGTGGGGGGGTGGGTTGGTGGGTGGGTGGGATATTTCATCCGGCATCGGCTGTGACAATCGACGGATTTAGTGAACCCATTTAACCCAACGGACGCATTAACCAAAAATTGGAGGCGTCATCTAATGACTATGCACCAGTTGCAGGAGATGGATCGATCATGATAATTTAAGGGTAGTGCCAGATTAGCTTGCCGCCGAAGGCGCCAAGCTAATCTGGCACTACCCTTGAATTATCATGGTCGACCCATCTCCTGATGTGGTGCGTCAGGGCTGAATGGGTTAAGTTTGTACTGTTTGGCATGTACACCAACCAGCAAACCAACAAATGAAACGTAAAAAGTTTCACAAAACAGCAATAAATAAGTTCGTGGTGCCTTTTAAATATTGAGCCTGCCATCACAAAGCGTTTCAAAGATTTATCTCTCTTCGTAACAGAGTGGGCACTGGGTTCAATAATAATAATAATAATAGTAATAATAATAATAATAATAATAATAATGAGTATTTATAAAGCGCTTAATCCTAATCAAAAGATCTAAGCGCTTAACAATCTGTACACAAAAATAAAAATACAATGACACATGCACATAACAAACAAAACACAATACCCGAACACACCACTTTTACAATGAACTAAACAACAATGCATACATAATATGTTCTAATTAACATTCAGTCTAAACAAGGAGGATTACAGAACTACAACTAAGGCATCAAACACTGGCAGTTATTCAAAGTAAAGCTTGAAGAGGCGAGTTTTCAACGACCTCTTGAAGTCAGAGACTGACTCACTGTTTCTGACCTCAAGAGGAAGTGTATTCCATAACACTTGGGCTTGATAAACAAAAGTGCGCTGACCAAATGTTTTAGTTTGGACAGATGGTACACACAACTTCCGTTTATCAGAAGAGGAGCGGAGCTCACGAGAGGGTGTATACCAGTGCAGCAAAGAGGACAAGTATTCAGTCTAGGCTGGTACTGCTGGGCAGTTAGAACAGATTGACATAACCTTGTATTGAATACGCGAGGACACATGTAGCCAGTAAAGGGACTGCAAGATGGGTGTGATATGCTCAGCCTTACGGACTCTCACAACAAGCCGGGCTGCATTGTTCTGAATCTTTTGGAGGCGATCAATGAGATACTGAGGGCAGCCACAAAGCAAAGAGTTACAATAATCTAGCTTGGACTACAACACAAATGAACAAACTAGTGTTTTAGTGGCTTTCACGGTGAGCAGGTGACGAACTGAACTAATGCGACGAAGCTCCAGATATGTTGATCTACACACTGCACTGATATGCTGTGACAAAGATAACCCGCTGTCAAGTGTAACACCCAGGTTTCTCACACTCGCAGAGAAGCCAATGAGTGTTCCATCCACTGACAATGATGACGGTAAAGCAGGGATGAAGATAATATTGGATTAGCGACCAACATTCAGTTTTGCCATCATTTAACATCCGTTTGTTGGTGGTCATCCATGATTTGACATGGTCAATGCACTGGCTTATACTTTGGACGGCATTTGCAGCTCGCTCGACAGTATCACTTTTGTACATCTGCGTATCATCTGCAAATGCATGATGAGAAATGGATCGACTACTAATCAGGTCGGACAGGGGCTGAACATACAGTAAAAACAATACAGGTCCTAGGACCGAACCCTGGGGTACACCAAACCGAAGAGGTGATGGCTCAGAACGACAGCCGTCAACAAAAACAATCTGGGATCGTTCAGTCAGGTCTGAACTAAACCATGCCAAGACTGTGCCTTCAATGCCAAATACAGATTGAAGACGGCACAGCAAAATTGCATGGTCAATAGTGTCGAAAGCACTGAACAGGTCCAGCAAAGCAAGGACTGTGAGCTTACGCTCGTCTATTGGACATATAGCAGGTCATTTGAATATCATCAGCAAATCTGTTTCAGTGCTACGATGGGGACGATATGCAGACTGGAATATACTGAACAGACTATTAGAGTTGACATGCTTTAAAGTTTGGGCAAGGACAATTTTCTCAAGAATCTTTGATAGGAATATAAGGTTGGAGACTGGGCGATAATTTTTCAATACATTTGGGTCCAAAGATAGTTTCTTCAACAGGGGTTTCACAAGTGCAGTCTTGAAGCTCTCAGGAAAAATACCAGTGGAGAGAGAGAGTTGTTGATGACTTGTGTAATGGCAGGCACCACTTCATCCAGGCACTCATACAACAAAGGAGTGGGGATGGGGTCTAACTCACAAGTTTTTGGGGCAGTGCGTGTGATCACTTTTTTGACCTCATCCTCTAGCACAGCCTCGAGGCTGATAGAGTTTCTCCACTGAAGCTTTTTTTCAGTGAACTGAAAACTGAAGTGGGCATGAGATCCAGAGAATCACGAATTTCGCGGACCTTATCAACGAAGTAATCGGCAAAAAGCTAAGGCAGCTGGCACGGGGGAAATTTAGTGTAGTGGGAACGGGTGATGGAGTTTCTTCACCATAAGCTTATTGGTCACACTATACAAATCTTTGCTTGTTGTGCACTCGCTGATCTTCCTGTTGTAAAACGAAGATTAATTTGATCCATGAACAATTTCATTCACATGCTTCTTAGAACATGTGTATATCTGCTTGTGAACAATCAACCTAGTGGAGCGCCACATTCTCTCAGCTTGGTGCCGATTCTCAGTGTTTAGCTGAACGCAGCTCTTTGCTCATAAGCCTATATCACAGGGAATGTAGACAGGACTACGGTGTGGAAGGCGGGACTACGTCCCCAAATATCCACTAGGCTGCAATTTATGCTTGTATCTGACAAAATATAAGTCGATGCTGTTCATTTCAACATTTGTGAGCTGCAAATAGATTGGCACACCTGCGGCTCTTTGCAGAATTTCGAAAGCTGGCGGAAAATTGTCATAATTTGAAGAAATCAGTGACCTTTTGGTGTGCAAAATTTGATCGATAACGTGTCCGATTCGTTGGGACAGATTCTGCTGAAAAGCAGCGTCCATACTACAGTAAATGCACTTGTCAGCATTCTTGCAGGTTGTACAAATGGTATTCTGTGTTTAAATTCTGGAATTTTAGTCTCTTTCGAGCTGAAAAGGGTGCCTGATGTTGGGACTACGATGTGCAGGAATGGTCGTGGTATCGCCGAGATGGCCTACGGTGTGAAGAATGTGGGACTACACAGTACAAAAATCGCTGCTCCCCAGCCTACGTTGAATTGTTACACTTATTCATTATGTAGCGGTCTGATTTTAATATACAGTAAAATACTGCCAATAAACTAGTTGAAATTCCAATAAAAGGTCAAATAAACATACATGCCGGAAAAAGAAGTATGACAGAGGCAAAGGAAAAGTGTCTGTTATGACGGAATGTGTTTTGCTTTGCTAAAATACCCCGGCTGGAATGTTGATTATTTTATATGTGTGGGAAAAACGAACTCAACACACGTTACACCGAAGTCATTTCAGCTGCAAGCAATGGCTTATGTTACTTATGGATGTTCATTGACTAACCCCTACAGTAACTAGCTCCTATTTAGGTCCACCTTCAACTATATGACTGTTTTTCAAATTTGCACGAAATTTGAGACGACAGAAAGTCAGTCAAAAAAGTACTTTATTCAAAATTTGTTGGAAACATTTTTATATGAATCCACATACCTATTGACATATCTATTTCTTGATCTCTTTTACCTTGACCTTTCCGATGGGTCATCCAAATTAGTATATGCATAGGAAGGTCTTACCATCAGGTGTCTTTTTACTAAGTTTGGGCTTCGGGCTGTGAGTAGTATTTAAGGAAAAAAAAGCTCTTTCGTCAAAATATTGCTAGTTTTGACGTATTTCCTGATCGCCTGTGACCCTGACCTTTGAGAGAGGTCACTAAAATTGGTACGTTTAGAAAGGTCTGACCTGGGCTAAGTTTGAAGTCTGTGTCTTGAATGGAAAATACCATCTTTAAAGTTTACGACGGACAGACGACCACTGGCCCATTTCATAGACTTACTTTTGCTATCGCACATGAGCCAAGAAGTGCATGGTGGACCACTTTAATCCGGGCAGAATATTCCCACAAAAAGAAGACGACGACGAAGAAGAAATACGGTTGGATTTACAAATCCTGCTTGTTTTGTTTTAGCCGTAAGTAATTATGGTAATACTACTAACAGCTGATGTTAGTCATGGTAACAAAGACATGAAGAGTTGTGGGTATGCTCATTTTGTGTTTTCTAATGGTCACTTTGCAAGCTTCACCTAAAGCTGAACAGCTAAACGGCTTGCAAGCTGTGAAACAAGATATTCTGTATCTTTATTGTGATGTATTGAACCAGATGTAAATCGCAGCACGACTGACAAGATGACTGTCATAAGTGTTATGAGACTGTCAGTTGTGTTACGGACAAATCTTACCTTTTTATTCAGACGTAAGTACAATATATTCCCATCATGGTTTGAGGCTTTGAATCGTCTTACATCAGTTCCCCATTAAACAAGATGGGATGAACCATAACCCACAAAGTCTCTTCTATATGTCCTCCCTGTCACGGGTCTCTACCTTTTGTCTTTGACCTGATCCTGATGTTGAAATATCTCATATTGAACAAGATGAGGATTTCATCCAAAAGTCTACCGTATTGTTTGGAGCTCACATGCGTTTTTTTTTTTTTTTAAAGGAACATTCACAGTTGTTCATATTTTTAAAATCCATTTCCCTCCTCTCTAAACCATCCTCTGATCAACACACACGCCGGCACACACACAAACAAAAGCGGACAAACCGCGCTTCCCGCCATTAGTACCCTCTGTCAGCTAGAGTAGCGACAGAAATTCAGAAGAAAAATAGCATGAGCAGCAAAATTTTCATCAATAATTATAAGCTTGGCGTCATGGCATGGCTAGTCTCACGACGCCGTGAACACAGTGACTAAATTGATGTTTCACGTCACTCATCCGAAAAGCACGCAGCCTCTTCCAGGGCTGACTGTTCGTTCCACACAGCCTCTTCCGTGGCTGACTGTTTAATAAGAGTATATAGTGTATCCAAAACTTGCAAAAATGAATTATTATTGAAAAAGTTGAAGAGGTACAAAGCTGGCTAACGAACTCATCCAGTGTCTTTCTCCAAACTAGCTATTTCCAAAATTTCAATTAGATAAAAAAAATCTGGGTCAACGGACTTTCTATAAACGGTCCGCCTTTTATGTCTTCAGTGAGACACCCAGTTACAACATGCTCGGAGGCTCTCTTAGCCACCCCTTAATTAAAGTATTTCACCAAGTTTCAAGCTTGTCCGTACAGCAATGATCTGAAATTCTCGTGTCTACATACATGCGCGCGCGCGCGCGCGCACGCACGCACGCACGCACGCACGCACGCACGCACGCACGCACGCACACACGCACGCACACACACACACACGCACGCACGCACGCACGCACGAGCCAACTGTACGTTCAGCAACGAGGTTAGCATAACTAGACATGACGTAATTTTTATCTTGTTACTTCAGTTGTCGGAGGTTTATACCTGCCCGCTTTGACAGAGGGACGTAGCGGGCATGAGAAAAGTAGTCCGGCGGTTACTACCAGAGAAAATCGGAAAGTTTTAAAACTATTTGAGGGACGATGGCGACCAGAATCTTATTTATTGATACTAAAATGTTAACTCTATTTTAAAGAAACAACATTCACATCCAAAGACAGACTTACCTATGATATGCTGGCTTGGAATCAAGAATTGGAAATGTCACAATTGTTTAAATCTTACAAATTCGCCTTTCTGTAGTTAGAAGATTACAACATGTCAGAGTTGAAGATCGTTTGTTGTAGATGAGACTTGCGAAACAAAATTAAAAAATATATATAATCCATGAAGAAATGTTCACCACAAAACTTTGCATCTCAGTCCTGAGTCAACTTTGACATCAGACGTTAGTGTTGCACGGGATTTTTGAAGCACATTGGTTCTTGGCACATCCAGCTCAGAAAATGTCCCAAAAACTGTTTGCCTGCGTGCTGCAGAAGCCACAAAGTTGTTGGCAACATGAATCAAGTCGAGTGAGTCAGTTTTAGACTTGTGGACGTGAAGTACCATTAAATGGTTCAATCGATCCTCGTGTATGCGTGATCTTTTTTTTTTTGGAAAAAGGTGTCTGTACATCACAAGACAATTCACAAATCAGTCACGTTTTGTGTTAGCTATCAGGTGTATTTCGGGCATGTTTAAGCCTTTATTGGCTAAGGGCTGCCTTCATCAGCGTACTGACCCTTTTGTTTTTGTTGAGTAAACCTTTGTTGTTAGGTTTTTATGGTATTTTGTTTTGTGGTTCATTTTGTATTGTTCAAGAGGATGTACTCTCGCTCACACTATCACTTGGAAAGGCTAGTGGAGAGTGGTGGAGTGTTCTTTTCATGTCGTGTCCTTAGTTTGGATTGTTGGTGGAGCAGTTCCATGGTTGTCTGTGGTGTTTCGGGGTTCCGTCTATTTGTAGCGCCCGTTGATCATGTCGTAGGCATACAAAGCTTTGCTGTATCTGCCCTCTTTAAAGTATATGAAGAGGTATTCTAGTTGTTTCCTTGCTCCCTTGTCTCTGCAAAGGCCCATGAGGACGAACCATTCAAAGAATATTGTAGGGTTCAGTCCATTAAAAAAGATGAATGCGACTAGTAGGATTCTTTGAAAGTATGGGAGATTTTTTTTTGTCCACATGTATTTTCTTTTTTTCCCCGGCCATTTGTGTGCTGGTCCTATGATTTCTTGGATGTCGCTCCATTGTTCAAAGGTCTGGCGTTTTTTTTTTGTTTCTGGTTCATTCCATTTTCTTTTCCCCGTTGTTTGGGGGGACTTTGTATTGGTTGCGATGTGGCGCGTAGGAATAAGATATTTCCAAGGGCAGTTGGCTTTCTTATTGGGAGGTCGTTCTGTTTCGGTTAACTGATGTGTCATGAGGCTGTTTCTGTTTAGAGTCGGCGTGCGGCTTTTAATTTGATTGAGCTAGTGGTGCCTCATGTTCTTCTTATTTCTGCTTTTTACCACTGCTAAATTGGTAGAGCTAGTGGTGCAGAAGTCTGTTGTGTTGATGCACTTCGGCCAGTAGCTTTCGTACTTGGGCCGGCGATTCTGACACTTTTCTGTTTACCAGCCACTGCTAAGTGGTGCAGCTAGTGGCGCAAACAAATGTTGCCATTTTTGGTAAACATGAATACACTTGACACCACGACAGTTTCTTTTTTTCTCTCTCTCTCTTTGGTCCAAAAAGTACTCCGGCGGTCGCCGGAGCGGAGTGGCCCGCTACGTCCCTGTGACATCATGGACATGCTATTAAATTCGCCCCACCGCAATCCCTCCTAAAAAGGCCCTTCTATAAATAGAAGGGACTTAAAAAAGAACAGCTGGTCTCATCTTTATGTTTTTATCGACTTTGTTGTTTTGCAAATATAATTATTTTACATAATACACATTATTCGCCTAAATATCATATTTGCTCAAATGTTAATTTTTGTTTTGGAATTTGGAAATGTCATACCTACTAGTTGCACTGCAAGTATTTTAAACAAGATATGTTTCCTGTTTCTGTTATGTGCACAGTGTAGTCCCAAATCTTTCACACCGTAGGCCATTTCTGAACAACCGAGATCGTCTTTTGCACAGTAGCGTGTGTAGCGTCCCAACATCAAATAAGCTTTTTCAGTTCGAAGGACACTACAATTCCCTAACCTAACCACTTGTTATCATTTGGACATCCTACAAGAATGTTGACACGTGTATTTAGTGTAGTGTAGACGCAGCTAAGCAGCAGAATCTGGCCCGACGAATCAGACACGAGTTCGATCAAATTTTGCACACTTAAATCTCGCCGATTTCATCAAATTATAACAGTTTGCGGCCACATTTTTTACCTTGCAACTAACTACAGATGCGCCAATCTATTTTGCTGCTAGGGGATGCTCAACTAAACATGAACAATATTGACATACATTTTGTCTGATCTAAGCATAACTTGCAGCTTAGTGGGTCGTACGGGACGTAGTCCTTATCTCCGCTACGTGCACAGGCGTAGTCCTGTCTACATACACTGTGGTAAGCATAGGCACTGGAGGTGGGACGATGGCCCTGAAATGACTGATCACACAGTAATAGTCTGAACATGTTGCATCAGAAACCTGAGCTGAGCACAAGATATCATCGTCACATCTATGAAGGATTCAGTCAATAGTATGCCCATGTCTATGAGTTGGTTTGTCGACAACTTGTGAGAGACTGAACATGTGTCCATGAGTGCAGAGACTAAACTAAGTTTGAAAGTAAGCTAGACTTAGAACAGTGTGACAAGCAAAGTTTCTGTGAGCGATATTAACAAACATCATGTGTGGACTTATAATGGTCTTCTAAACTGACTCAAAAGAAATCTGGAAGAATAACCCCACAAGAGAACTAGAATTTCCGGTACAAACCATGCAGTCTAATATTTTGATACCAAACTAAATAACCCGGAGCAAAGCATATTTACTAAGCACAGCGGCATGAAAACGCTACAGTGATTTTTTTTAAAAAATTGCATTTCAGTATATTTTGATCACTTAACCTAAGCTGTCATTCAAGGCGTCCCGCGTCATTATTTGCGAAATTCAGAATTGTTTGTCAGTTCAACACCAAAGAGGCCAGCGGCTCGTCCAAAGAACATGGCTACAAAGTGGTGTCAGCAAGAGGCATAGATCCTCATGAGGCCCTGCAACAGCGGGAGCTCATGAGGGTCTGTGTCTCGTGCAGCTGGATCGTGTTGATTTTTTTCTCGGCAGAAAATGGGGTTTATGATAAACTGGCTCCATCATGATCCCACAGCATGATCCCACAGCACGATCCCACAGCATGATCCCACAGCATGATCCCACAGCATGACCCCACAGCACCAACTGTGGCCAAAGATATAAAGAGGAGATAATATATAAACTGGCTTCGTCATGATCCCACAGCACCAACTGTGGCCAAAGATATAAAGAGGAGATAATATATAAACTGGCTTCGTCATGATCCCACACCACCAACTGTGGCCAAAGATATAAAGGGGAGATAATATATAAACTGGCTTCATCATGATCCCACACCACCAACTGTGGCCAAAGATATAAAGGGGAGAAAATATATAAACTGGCTTCATCATGATCCCACACCACCAACTGTGGCCAAAGATATAAAGGGGAGATAATAAATAAACTGGCTTGGTCATGATCCCACGGCACCAACTGTGGCCAAAGATATAAAGGGGAGATAATATATAAACTGGCGTCATCATGATCCCACACCACCAACTGTGGCCAAAGATATAAAGGGGAGATAATATATAAACTGGCTTCATCATGATCCCACACCACCAACTGTGGCCAAAGATATAAAGGGGAGATAATAAATAAACTGGCTTCGTCATGATCCCACAGCACCAACTGTGGCCAAAGATATAAAGGGGAGATAATATATAATTGCTGGTCGCACAAAATGGCGAAAGAGTGATTGCGTCCCTTGGACTGATACACATTTGGTTGCTTAGTTCGTGTGAGGAAGACAAGTGCTGCGTCGTCTGCCAAAAACCAGTATGTACATTTTTGAGGAAAGCGACATTTTATAGTTGAAAAAGAAAGAAAGAAAGAAAGAAATCTGAAAGTGGACATTTTGGCTTTTGTCGTTTAACACATTCTGCTCCAGGGCCGAATCCCCAAATGTTGAAGTTGCCCTCTTCGGCCGAAGGACTGTTACAATTCTAGAGACAGATTAGTCGAGGAGATCAGTGATAGTTCAAGGGTGGTGCCAGAATAGCTTGGCGCCTATGGGCGTCAAGCTATTCTGGCACCACCCTTGAACTATCATACAAGTGTGGAAGCGTAAAAACCTGAGTACATCTCCACTTTGTTCCGCAAGTCTGAGTCCAAGCTTGGAAACATCAGAAAGCTTTTGGCATAGTCCCAAAACCAAGGATCGATCTATATAAAACCAGCTAATCCTTTTCAGGGACACATATCTGGAATGCTCTTCCCGACCATGTAAAATCCGCCTCCTCGCTAGCCTGTTTTAAAAAGGGTCTCTGCAAGTATTTCGTGGATCTCTCGTAGGGCCTAGGGATGCCTTAACTACATGTATTATATGTTGGCTCTTTCTATGCTGGGTCCAATTTTTTCCCAATTAGGCCTTTTATCCTTTTCATTTATCATGTGAACTACTTAGTTGTGTGTGTGTGTGTGTGTGTGTGTGTGTGTGTGTGCGTGTGTGTGTGTGTGTGTGTGTGTGTGTGTGTGTTTGTGTGTGTGTGTGGAGGGGGGGGGAGGGGCGGGGGGTAGTGGGGGGGGGGAGGGGAGAGGGGTGTCTGAGAGTTTATGAGTATGTCTGCCTATGTGAATAGTGTTGTTAATTGTTTGTAAGTATTATGTTTTACTTATATGTATGTGCATGTGTAGATAGTCTTGTAGTTGTTAGCAACGGCAGGTTTGTAAAATGGCTGTGTCAATGACGATGTCAATGCCTTAACCGTTCAGTGTAAAATAAAGTTTCATTGATTCATTGATTGATTGATACTCGATCCATGCCTTGCTGTGGTTTGTCGGGGTTGAATGACGTACGTTATTTATTTATTTATTTGGGTTTAACGCCGAGCAGACAACTAAGACCATCTCACGGAGGTGAATGAGGTACGGCGGAGTGAGTCTTGTTATTGATACTGACATGAGCACGTATATATTATATACAATATCTTCCAAGAGAAACGCCACCACGAACACTCATGAATTCCGACGCAATGGTCTGCTAGTCATTTTGTCACGCTTGTTGGTGTATAGTTCTTTTCGTGATGTGCTATTCAAAGTGTTTAGTTGAGAAACATAAAAATATGCTGACAGTGTATTTTTCTGCTGGCTCAAGAGACTGGGAACCACCTGGAGTAGAATCGAAGGAGAAGCACAGGACAGGAGTCGCTGGAGGTCTCTCGTCGACGGCCTATACCCGGGTAGGGGTGACAGGCGTAAGTAAGTAAGTAAGTAAGTAAGTCAATTACGACGTAATGATAAAAACGGGTGTAAAGAACAACACACATGAGGAAAAAGTAAATTTGATATGTGCAAGTCGTGGGTACAAAGATTTAACTCATTTAGCCCCAACGCCCTGTTGAAGGAGATGGATCGACCATGATATTTCAAGGGTAGTGCCAGATGAGCTTGGCGCCTTCAGGCGCTAAGCTCATCTGGCACTACCCTTGAATTATCATGGTCGATGAAGCTCCGTCAGCAGGTACTTATAGTCCTTTTTAAGTAGCACCTCCAAAATTTTGGAAAAGTGGTCTTGGGTTTAGAAAAGTGGTCTTGGGTTTAGAAAAGTGGTCTTGGGTTTAGAAACGTGGTCTTGGGTTTAGAAAGTGGTCTTGGGTTTAGAAAAGTGGTCTTGGGTTTAGAAAAGTGGTCTTGGGTTTAGAAACGTGGTCTTGGGTTTAGAAAGTGGTCTTGGGTTTAGAAAAGTGGTCTTGGGTTTAGAAACGTGGTCTTGGGTTTAGAAAAGCGGTCAGTCTTGGGTTTAGAAAAGTGGTCTTGGGTTTAGAAAAGTGGTCTTGGGTTTAAAAAAGTGATTTTGGTTTAGAAAAGTGGTATTGGGTTTAAGAAAGTGATCTTGGTTTAGATAAGTGGTCTTGGGTTTAGAAAAGTGATCTTGGGTTTATAAATGTGGTCTTGGCTTTAGAAAAGTGGTCCTGGGTTTTAAATGAGTTAATCAGAAAGTGCATGAACAGTTTATTACCACTGTTTGTTCTGGGAAGGCAGCCGCGTTTCTGTTTCATGACTGAATTCTGGGGTCTAGCCATCAGCTAAATGAAGACCGGAAGTTCAGTTTATGGTGTTGAAGGGACATAACCCTTTTCGAGTCGGTAGTGGTTTTACTGAGTCGCCGTTGATTCCTGTAGGAATCATGGCAGTGAAAACCGCTACCGACACTCACAGGGTTAAACATGAATGAGACGATTTTGATCTCGGTCATTTTTTTTTTGTTGTTTTGTTCTGCAACCTACCTGGTTGACTGATGCCCAAAATGGCTAAAGGGCATAATTCATTATGTAAAACACGCTGATTTAGTAAAATCAGTTCCTGGACTTCACTCACTTATTTTCATCAATTGCTTGTTTCCTTCAATTTGTAACACAGAATATCCAGGTATTTTCTCATTACTGTTTAGAGGCTGACATCAGCATTAACAGAGGCTGCATTTCACCGGAAACCCTCACAAAACACTTTTGGGGAAATTCTTTAATACTAGTATTGCAGATAGGAAGGGGTGGTAATGGGTGGGTGGGTGGGGGGGGGGGGTGGATGGGGGGAGGGGTGGAGGGGTGGGGTGGGGTTGGGGGTGGGGGGCGTTTTAATATGCATCCAGGCGTCAAGCAAACGACGGAGAAGTTAACCCATTTCACCCCACGGTCGCATTTCCCAAATTTTGTAGGTGCTACTTAAAAGCGGATTATGTACCTGTTGCAGGAGATGGATCGACCTTGATAATTCAAGGGTAGTGCCAGAGGAGCTTGGCGCCTGATGACGGTCACCTTTTTGGTCTGGATTGATTCATCCATCTCCTGCCGTAGTGCGTTAAGGTTTTTGGCAGTCACCTTTTTGGTCTGGATTGATTCATCCATCTCCTGCCGTAGTGCGTTAAGGTCCGTTTATACAGAGCGCGAACGCGAACGCGAAAGCGAACGCGGGTTTTCGACCTGGAATATTTTAGTCATTTGTAGAGGAACCGTTCAAATAGAGTGCGAACGCGAACAATTTTTTGTAGTTCGCGCGAACGACCGCCTTGATTGCCCCCAGAGCGAATTTTCTCAGAAGGTCGCGCGGCTTTTTTGCTATCAACCAATCAATTTCCACAAATAGAAACTTGTACGCCTGACCTGACAATGGACAAAACAGGAGCCATGATTCTTGAAATTGAGAAGAATCATGTACTGTATGACAAAGCAGACAAAGATTACAAAGACATCACGAAAAAAAGAGACATATGGAAAGCAATTGGACAGAGAGTTTTGCAGGATGAAAATGTAGTTCTTGTACGAGGTGGTGGTACTCTCCAAATTCACTTCTTCTCTGTAAAATTTCGTGCACTGACACACGCCTCTTTCTCTTCCTCCGTTGTTTTGCGTACAAATAAGTACTATGATCTCCTCCGTGTCTGACTCTACCTGCGCCATGATTCCAAATGACCAAATTTTATCTCTCACGGCAAGAAAACGACGAGCCGCCTCGAAAGCCGTCGACGGTTTTCCGCGTTCGGGTTCGTGCTCTATTTGAATGGCAAAACTGCTCAAAAGTCGCGTTCGCGTTCGTGTTCGCGTTGGACGCGTTCGCGTTCTGTATAAACGGACCCTTAGGACTGAATGGGTAAGAAAATGTCAGCCTCTGACTGCCAGGTGAGCGTTTTCATAGTACGAGTTATGACCGACCCTTAGCCAGCCGCCATTTTAGGAATCTCTAGCATCGTAAACTGGACTAATGCGGTGGTAAAATAAATAAATGATCATCCCATACACGTTTAATATCATCAATTGAAATTCCGGTCACAATTCAGCAGAAAAAATACTCATAAAATAACCCATGCCATCGCAATTTAAAAAAAATCGTAACGAGACATTTCACTTTATGAAACCCTTTTAGCCCAACAGGTGCATTTCCCAAATTTTGAAACTGTTACTTAACAGCTATGTTGCAGGAGGTAGACGGTCGATCAATCTCCTACTGTAGGGTTTCGGGGCTAAATCTGTGTATGCATTGTTACTTCTTCCTAATGTTTGCAGATTTTGCATTGAGATCCACTGAATTTTTACATTATCAATTTTAACCAGAAAAAAAGCAGGAATCCTGCAGGAATCATCGCGACTAAAACCGCTACCGACACCCAAAGGGTTACATTGTCCGTCAGTTTTTCGGAATTCACACGTGTGCTTGTGACTGCGTTTCGTTTGGGAGATACTGTATACGAAGCTGTGTTTGTGAGTTTGGTGCGTGTGTCGTCATGTTACCGTCGTAAATCACACGCGCTCTCACGCACACACACACACACACACACACACACACACACACACACACACACACACACACACACACACACACACACGCACACACCACACGAGCAGAATTTCAAAACATTTATGTTTTATTTGTGTATTTACAGTCGTCAAAAAACAAGTCAATGACACTGTACAAGCTTTTTAATTCGCGTGAACAACACGTTTTTCTAGTACACGTTTGGTACTCACAGAACACTGTACGTATGTGTGCTTGTCTTGTACATGTATACAAAACACACTTGAACATCATATTTATAGTGTACTGTATTACAAAAAAAAAAAAAAAAAAAAAAAAAAAAAAAAATCCACTTTGACCTGTACAATGAAGAATTTGGCGTCATCGTCTCTGCGCTAACCCCCCTGTCCATGCAGCCCCCGGTACCGTTTACAGTGTGTCAATGTATTCTTTGCAGTACCAGTGGATGCTTGCGCAAGGAGTTTAACTACTCAGTTTCTTTCAGTCAACTTGTGTGCTGGTCTGTGACCAGCACTCGTTGAATTGCGTGCAAGTCGTGAGTGTTATGGTTTGCTTGGCTTGACACCGTTTCTGTTTATTTCCGTTTCTCAAAAAGAGAAAAGAAAACCCCACACAATTCCCAAGTCCTGAAACGTGACTTTCCAGTAGTGCATTTCAGCAGAGACAGTTCATGCCTGACAAGTGCAGTGGGTGAAACTTAAATTTAAAAAAAAAAAAATGTAATAATTGAAAATTTAAAAAATAATTTTAAAAAAAAATCATGCAGCGGACATGGCTTTCTAATGATTTAAAAACTGAATCTTTTTTTATATCTGTTATTGACGGCCCGCAATAGCAGTAGAATTTCCGTTAAGTATTGATAACAAATATGTAATACAAATATAGCAGCAGGACAAAATGGGAAAAAAATACACGAAATCTCAATAAACAGTTCTGGGTAACTTGGACACTTACGCTGGACAACCAAAATCATTCATGAACACCTGCCAAACTGGGCCAGCAAGCCACACTGAAACGGATTGACCATGAAAATTAAAAGGTAGCACCTGATTAGCTTGGTGCTTTCAAACCACTGCCGGAAATATGTAGCGCCTGATCAGCTTGGTGCCTTCAACCACTGGCGGAAATATGCAAACACCAAGCAGCTGCAAGAGGCAAAGAACCTCATGAGACTTACCCCAAATCTGCCCGGGTTCATGAAGTTTTTTGCCTCTTGAGGGCCCTACTTATATCTGTGTTCCTAGGATTGATGGGATTATTCCGTGCTGAATTTGCTCTGACCAAATTCCGCGGCCACTGGCAATGAATGGGCTAATGGCGCCAAGCTGATCGGTCACTACCCTTCAACTTTCAAGGCTTATCTTTTTAGTTATTAGGAGGGCTCTCTTTGAAGTTGGGATAATCGCCTATAGGGCCGAAAAACGGAGGCATCTTTTTACAGCTAATGTTAAACCTGCGGCAGCCTGCACTTGCCAGTACAACCCTATCAAAGCTACGCTAAAACACTTTACCAATTAAAAAAAAAAATGCACAAAGTGGACTCAAATGTATACTACTGCGGCCCGACAACCAACAGTTCAAGAAAAACATTTAGGACTGACACAGGGACCCTGCAGATTATTAGTTTTGCAAAACTGCCGTATATTGATTAGAATTCAAAGCAGAATATTTCTCGGCCGTTCGAAACGCAGGACATTCAATACTGACTCGACGTGGCCGGCAAACAGTTCACCAAAAAGCATGCGAATGAGAATAAAGCTGACAGAAATGAGTTGTACGCCTAACCCAAAAAGCCGAAGATCATACACAGGCCGACGTCAGCCGCTGTTGGTCGGCCTATTGATCTTCAGCGTAATGGGGAAGGGCAGCAAGGCATTTCCAATACCGTTCAATCACAAAGCTAACTGGAAAATAAAATGAAATGCAATAATAAACACAATTATCAGTTCGAAAACACGAAGACGGACACGTCTTCTTCATAATGCAGTTCGAACCATCCCTCACGCTGTTCTTACTTCCTCGCAATGTTACCATGCGTTCACAGGCAGACCTTCACATTTCAAGAATACTATTCTTCACATCCATCACACGCTAGTATTTGTTTCAAATAAATGCAAAAATCTCTCTCTCTCTCTCTCTCTCTCGCGCGCACACACACACACACACACACACACACACACACACACACACACACACACACACACACACACATACACACATACACACACACACACACACTGCACGCACCATCACACACCCACCTTAAATTTGTTTACCGCATGCACGAACACTTAATAATAAAGTATCTCTGAACTTGACAAGAGTAAACGAAGCAATACAACAGACACATTCCCGAACTGTACACAGTTGTTTGAAAAATATCTCAACAGTTCCTGTGATCGATCCATAGACAGCCTCACGTTAACCCCTTTTACTGCCGGGACAATGGGAACACCACCCAGCCACATAACGCAAAGAACATCCAGCGCGAGATCTCAAGAGGTGTGTTGCCTCTAACTGGCCCTATTTATATCTGTGTTCCTTGGATGGTTGAGGTAATTTAGCTTCAAACATTACCAGCTGTCAATGGAACATGGATACAAGGTGATTTCAGCAAGAGGCATAGATCCTCATGAGCCCCCGCGACTGCGGGGGCTCATAAGGATCTATGTCTCTTGCAGCTGGGTGGTATTCACTTTTTCTTGGCAGTGAAGGGGTTAGCGACGCAAGACTGAGAGTCATATATGGCAAGCGCTGGGATGCCTTCACTAAAAAACTACGCACACGCCTCAAATCAAGAAACTTTGATTTTAAAACCTGTTGGTCAGTGAAAAATCTATAGTGTCTCGACCGAGGCCGGCTTGCGGTCAGTGCCATCATTGCAGACCCAGATATGTTCACAACATGGCAGCCTTTTTTTTTTCGAAACGAAAACAGGAACACGTAATATAGTACTGTAAACATGAGAATAATGATTATATCTACATACTCTAATCTAAAGCACCATGATGCGAATAGTTATCGTGAGAGAGATAGACCGGGGCGGGAAAAGGGGAGGGGGTGGGTCGGGGAAAAGGATGAAAGGACCGAGGGTTGGTGGAAGGTGGGGGCGGAGGGGTCCAGCCACAGTGCCTTCTTTTCCGTGCTGTTTGCTTAGGAAACACTCTGCCCCGTGAAAGGCAAACGTGAGTGTCCATGTTTGTGAAAAGCGAGGTTTTCATTGTGCTACAATTACAATCTGGCTTTTCACAACATGGACAGTCTTGTGCCCTCAAAGGGCAGCACTCTCGTACAAACCGTTTAAAGAGCCAAACAGTGCGAGAGGTTTGGGGTGGGGGTGGGGTGATCGACAGATAGGTGAATATTAGGGCCTATTTAGCACATCTACCGTTATGACCTGCACTAGCATAGCTTAGCTTATTCACGTGACTAGAACAGATATTTACATGTCATAAGCTGATTTTCATGTCCGTGTGTCGTTTTTCGAGTGGGGATAACGTGTCAACAATTTTAACGTGTAACAGAAAACACAATTTTGATGTGTTATTGTGTACTTTTCATGTAAAGTTGGCGCGATGAATCTTTCAATGGTTATAATGCTGACAAATATGTGAAACGGAACGAAGAAGTGATTTCAGTATCATCATATATCATAAGAGTCAAGCAGCTGTAACGCATGCATGCAAAACGCGAGCAAGCACTGGCTTTTACAGTGCTTGAAATTGTCTCAACATAAATGAGTGTGACACAGCTAAACCAATGCACGAGTCATACTGACCCCATAATCAACTGACTCGTAAGCAGCAACAAATACACAGTAACCTTTGACACTAAAGCAACTGACATCGAGACGCAACCAAATACTTACAAAATACTTGTGTGCTGGTTTGTGATTTTTGACCTTACGGCTGAAACCGTAAGGTCCAAATTCAAAGACCAGCACATATTTGGTAATCAATAGACATACATGTACCAGTTTACGCCAGAACAAGTAAAACACAAAGCTTATGACACTCAAACAATTTTTTTTTTCAAAAGGAAATCAGGCATCCCAAGCAACCGTTACTCAAAGTTGCTGGTGACACAGAAAACTAGGCACATGTTGAATAAATAGTTGCTTAAAAAGAAAGCAAAACAAATTCACATTTGTTTTGCCGTCCAAGAGCGGCTGTGTCTGAGTTTGACTTGTAAACGAAAGACATTATTAGCGGCAAACACCATCGGAAATATACTTGTCAGCCTTCATGACTCTGTAAACTAAACCCTCTTACGCATACTGCCATCGGTGCTGTTCGCAGTACCGGCAGCTGTATGTACAAGAGGGCTGTCTGCACTGGTTGTCTCCCTTGATTCGCTGCGCTGCGACAACCAGTGTAGTTCAAGTCTTCCGCAGAATCTTTGGCCGTTTCTGGAACGCAAGACCGATTACTCTCTGGATGGAGTTACCGTTAGTTCTTGCCAGAAAGCAGACGACACTATTACACGGCACGTCATAGGTGTCTGTGTTCTACGCAACAAGCAAATCAGGAAGAATCACTTCTTGTTTGCCTTTATGAGTGGAGAACATCTTTAATTCATCTATTCATCATTCCTTCCGCCAATGTCATCCATTTGCACGAGACAAAGATCCTCATGAGCCCCTGCTGAAGGCGGAGGCTCATGCACATCTGTGCTTCTTGCTTATCTTACTTCAACCTGTGCTTATTTCTGGCGGAGAAAGTCATCAGGTAGTCAGGCTATGTCGGTGATCGTTTTCCAAAGATGAGAATTTGAGATTTCGCAGGTAAGTCTAACGTTGAAACGATATAATGTAAACTGGCACACACATCAAACTGTTATGTGACCAACTCAGTGTCAAGCTCAGAACAACAGAACGTTGAGCACCATTTTGAATACAAACAGCAAAAAGTTCCAGAAACATGTCTTATCTGCTTCGTACCGCATACCGGAAGCGTTCGTCTCAGTTTATTCTTCTCTCCATTCTGGAGAAACTGACTTCCTGTATGTAGTATAATTTCTATCTTCAGTTCAGTCTCAGTATTTTTGCCACACACTTCAATCACATGACTATAGCACATATCAACACGCGAAAAATAATAATAAAGTACATATAATATCCACAACACACACTGCTTTAGTGATATGGCTGGGCGTTTAACCAGACGACCAATCTAATACGTCCGTTCTGGTCTGTGATTCTGGACTGTTTAGCTTTTAGCCGTAACGTGCAAAATCACAGACAAGCACACACAAACCTTGGCTTATAAATTTAAACACTGTTTCAAAATTCATAATGCTTTGAATGCTCAGTGGCGCGATGCTTCTGGAAGCTTCAATCTTGCCACAGTGTTTTATTCATCATTTTTTTTTTTTTTTTGGGGGTGGTGGTGGTGGTGGTGGGGGGTGGGTGGAGGGGTGGGGGTGGGGGGTGGGGGGGTGGGGGTGTTATCTGAAGTCAAGATGTCATTCATAACTTTTGTCTTTGCGGTAAATGCATAGCTGTTCGAAACATGAAGTCTTCAGCGAATGAGGCACTGAAAAGCGTGTTGGTTTTGCAGTAAGTAGACTGCAATGAAATGTCGCTGACAAACACCAACGTTCATGTGCAGAGAATAAGTTTCATGAAATTTATAAAACATTCTGGGAGCCAGGAGCATTTTGATATTTTCTCCTCTTCTGGACGTGAAGAAAAACGGCCGAAATGCAGTTGGTTCTCCGTCCGTGACAGTCTTGCAGCGCTTTCTGCCTTATTTCAAGGGCGTAAGTTACACTGAAGTAGGCGGGCAATACGCGAAACGTCAACAGGCGATCGGTGTTTGGGGTCAGTTGTATGAGTGAGCTTAATCCTACGCAAGCCACTAAGCAAGGTGCTCCGCTATAGCGGAGCACATTGCTTAGTGGCTTTGTAGGATCAAGCTCACTCCAGCAACTGACTCCCAAGTGTCCAGAGCTACACTCTTCACCAAGTGTAACGATGTCATTTCACAATACCAGCTCCGCGAATTCCAGACACACGGTAATGTTGCATAGACTGGTCATGATCTTTTTGACGTATATTGATGTTGCGGGTTCTGATGGTCACGGTGTACTTCGTCCATTGGGCATGAAATGAAGACGCGCAAACACTGGGAAATAAATGATTGGTAACTGTTCATCGGCAGTCAGTAATCGGCAATCAATGCTGATGTGATGTCGAGGTAGTTGAGTACCAGACTTACACACGATAGAAACACCCAAAGTTAAAGAATGCCAGCTGACTTACAGAACAGAAGGTAAACGTCACAATTTTAACTGTACTACTGTGGGTTCCTGGCTCTTGTGAATCGATGAAGCAGTCCAGACACCGGCCTAATGATAAATAGTTCCTTACTGTCAGTGATCGCCAACACTCCTTCGTGCAGAGGTCGGATGCCTGACCCGGACACAAGGAAATGTGGCGCTTCTAGTAATGGCACAATACAGTTCAGAATGTTCTTTAGATTTCTATCAGATGGGCACAGCTGAACCGTTCCTCACGTGGTAGCGTGGACTGTCACTAGTTCAGCTCACCCGGTTATCACGCTACACACATAATTTATCACGCGTCTTGTGTGCAAAGACCAAGACTGTGTGTTCTTACAGCTTCTTCTTCATTCTTTCACAGTATAAGCCCTTTATCCAGCTGGATATGCTCTGACGTCATTTCCACGTGGAGAGCTTCTGCCCTTGGCCATAGGCCAAGGGCAGAAGCCCTCCACGTGGAAATGAACAATCACACTTGAAAGAGATATAGGTAAATCATCAGGCACATGACTTGAACGTATGAAGTTTCAAAGCCAAAGGTCAAAGTCACACATCCCTCAGAGTCGCGGAGAATGTCCATTTAAAAAAAAAAAAAAAACTGGCCCATGAAACTGCAGGGGAAGATACAAAGGTCGCGATTATTCCGTAAGAGGCTCACAAGAGTAACAGACCTGGAGGTTACACGATCTTTACGTCTTCCTTCAGATCACAAGTTTTCATTGTCCCAGTGACATCCGCGAGTTTTGAAACGGACCCTAGAGGCATCTCCAGTCCATGCATCCAGTAAGTCAGTCAACACGGGTCACAGTTCAAATCCCAAGGGAAGGCCCACAATGTTTGAGACGAACCCCGAAAGTCTTACTTCCGTCCTGACATCCACAAGTTCTGACACATACCCCAGAAGGCTTTTCCAGTCCATGCTTCCAAAAGGTCCACACGTGTCAAAGTTCACAGTTCACCTCCCAGGACACTTGGTCTATCACAACCAGGAGCCGATGTCCTTCTCCAGCACGGCGGCGGCGTCCATGCGGCCCATCACCCGCAGGATGTTCATCAGGTCCGTGATGGCTGTGTCTTCCCGGTGCCGCGCCTCCCACAGGTCCAGGATGTGCTCCGTCGGGCTGGCCTTGGTGGCGAAATAGTTGATATACCTGCACACACGCAGAACACGGCACGATGACATACTCCGTAACCTGATCAAACCCTCACTGGAAGCAAAAAGGTCAACGGCGGGCAAACGTCAGACGTAGGGTGAGGTCGGCCCGAGTACCCTTCGCTGACCAGGCCCAAATTTAACTCGCTGGACGCACTTCAGCCAATCTAGCCCCGATGCAATACAACAGGAAATGGATCGACCATGATAATTCAAGGGTAGTTCCAGCTTAGCTTGGCGCCTGATGGCACTACTCTTGAATTATCGTGGTCGATCCATCTCCAGCAACTGGTACACAGTCGTTAGGTGACACCTCCGAAATTTGGCAAATGCGTACTTGCGGCTAAATGTGTTAAAAATGTGCGTCTATGGCATGTGGTGGATAATTTCAGTCAACCAACAAGTTATACGTCGGTCCGATGACCTTCAGCACACCGGGCACCAGCCTGTGCAGATGTTGTTCTTGTTGAAGGGAATGAAGGTTGTGCAACAGTTTAAATGACAGATGCCCTATTAGAATAAACACTGTCACCAGTTGAAAAACCTTAATATATCGAAAAAGATGATGGAAGGAAGTCCGAGGTAGAATACATTGTACCAAATGCATCAATCCCTTTTCTTCCTCGTTCTCCCTAGCGAAGAAATAGCCATACAGCCGTAAGGACAAAGAAACAAATAACGATGTGAATAATGTTTTACCTGTCTACAGTGAGAGCCTGTGCCAGCATCCTCCAGTCGTTGCCCCGCGCGTTGGGAGGGTCCAGCAACATGCACAGCTGGCTCCGTATGTGGGGCGGTAACCTGAAACGCCGCATCCACACCATCAATGAATTATCCAAGCCACACGTCTGCTGGTCCATACAAAACATAGGTAATACGATACTAAGCCCTTCAATGTCGATAAAAAATGAACGCGATTCAACTGCAAGAGACATAGATCCTCATGAGTCCCCGCGAATGCGGGGGCTCATGAGGATCTCTGTCTCTTGGTGACACCACTAGGTATTAATTTCTTTGACGGCTTGGGGATCTTTGACACAATCTGAAACTAATGACTCGCCATGAGGAATCAGAAATTCAGGCGGATATCCCGTCAAAACCTTGATCATATCACTGCAAACACAAGACAAATGCTTCACTGCACACTCACCTGAAGACCTGCGTTGAGGGGTCGAGCGTGACCATGGAGCTAAAGCCAGAACTGGAGTTTGTGGAGTTATTGGTGGTCACGGTGGATGACCGCTGTTTCATCGTGCCACCGGCTTGCACTGGCACCGCCTTCTGGAACATACCACACAAAGTTCGATTGTTTGTTTGTACTTGGCCTATCGTCACAAAAGCGGCAAAAACTTAGTGATTATGCTGTGTGTCAAAATAAAGCAACACCTGAACACTCAATGCATCAGTTCTGCCACCCGGTCTAACAACTGAACGAAATAAATTACAGGCATGCTGGAGACGTCAAACCTTCACGTTGATTCGTCGAACTCCAAAACAGAACTTAAGTCTTCCTTTCACAAACTTTGTCACCTCGTTTAAAAGGTCCTCGGGCCGACGTCGGCCGAGGAATTTCTTGGGCACTTTCTATGTCTCCGGCTTGCTAGACTGACGACGCTTATGACATGAATTATTAACATAGCACACTGATTAATTATTAACACCCAATATTCAATTGACTTATGCAGCTTTGGTAAGCGTTTACACAGCATGCATGCATACACGCTGCCGGAGATGCACCCGTCATGATAGCTCAAGGAATAGTGCCAGAGTTAATTGGTCGCCGGTCTTCCATTTAATATTCTCAAACTCAAAGTCGTCCAAAATCGACAGATAACTTATATTATGTCTTTGGGAGAGCAAAAAGAAGAAAGAAATGAATTTTTAAGAATCTGGCATCATACAGTGCGAATACACTGAAATGCACACTAAAGCATTATCAATGGCAGTTCTTTGTGTACATCCCTGGGAGATAAACCCTTATCATGTCCTACCAGACGGATTACTTTGGCATACTCAGTCCCTCCCTCATACCCTTTCCATTGCAAGAGGCATAGATTCTCATGAGCCCCTGCTGTCAAAGGGGCTCGTGAGAATCTACGCCTCTTGCTTGCAGTGATGGACCATTAACATTCTTAGATAGCGAAAGTTACAGGGGTTTGAACGTAAGACATAAAAGGGCGAACTGTGTACATCTTGCGCTCCTCTGAGAAAATAGTTTTCCTCGCGATATCTCAATATCTCATCTGTGTACGCCCAAAACAATAAATCGGCGAGGAGGGCACAAGCCCTGAATTGATACTGACGAGCAAAAGAAATGCGACATTTTTGGAAAATGTCGCATTTCTTTTGCTCGTCAAGTGTTTCCGATGATTCCAAAAATGTCGCATTACTTTCCATTTATTTTATTTTACATTAGATGGAACAAAGTCTAAACCACTTAATTCGAATCTGATGAGTCCTTTAAAAAAAAAAATTTCTGTTGTGATGGATGGATTGACTATTGAGTACAGCTGCAGGGTAGCCTTGGATTATGAGTTAGTCAGTGCCCCTGACTTGTCACGGTCGATCCATTTCCGGCGATTTGCACGTAGTGTTGTTTAATCGAATGATTCCACAAGTGTGACGTGCCTTGTTACTGAACAGGCTGATCACCCTTCTGTTACAACAATCAGCCAGTTACAACCTGAATCAGCCAGTACAATCACCCCAACACGCACGTAAATAAAACCTGATTACCCATCACCCATTTCCGTGAATTCTAGCTTGTTGTTTGTTTCTTAGTCAACTGTGCAACATGTCGATGCCACAAAAAGCGTTGATGTTCTGTCCGTGCTGTTGTTGTCGTAATGTTCTTTCTTTTGTCCGCTCTTGTACTGTTAGTGTTGGTTTTTTTGCTGGCAATTGTGTCTTTTTTTTCTCAATCTCGTTTTCCAATCACTCAGTGTCTCTGCGTGCATGGACTTTTTGAGGGAGTGAACATGCAAAAATAGCGGCTCTAAACATGCTAAAATTGGGCGGAAATTAGCCGTCTGAGAACCTCTTTGGGCCTGCTGCCTCGCTGCAGGGCCCAAATCTTACATCAAAGACCTGCACTTGACTAGTCCAGTCTGTAAACCAGACATTTGCATCTTCAAGAGGCATAGATTCTCATGAGCCCCTGCTGAAGCAGGGGCTCATGAAAATTTATGCCTCTTGCTGAGGTGCTTTCGTCCCATTTACTTGATCTCTGCTTCTCTGACGGAGGAAGTGTTAGGGATTTAAGACTGTGGTTTTGGACATACCCTGCACTGTGTTACGCAGGCGGCTGCCACTGTCTTTGGCATGTGCAGTTGTAAACGGGCCGCCCCCCACCGGTTGAGGTACACAGTCATAAATAACCCCACAAGAGGCACAGATGCTTATGTGCCCCCCGCTACATGCGGGGGTTACGAGGATCTGTGCTTTTTGCAGAAGGGTCTCAACCTTCGCTGAAAAAAGTACGAAATGTTTTTGTCTGTGGACTCCGTTTTATTTGAAGATTATTGTGACACGACCACAAAAATCATAACCTTTTCGCTTCCCTCGAAAGTTAAAATCATGTCGAGGAAGTTATTTTTTCGTTTTACGTTCCCAAGTTAGCATGGGGTTGTCTACACAAGCAGTCTGTCTAGTAGTGACTGCAGAGTTAGTCGTTCTACGCTAAAGGTCATCTATGCACACTATCAGTGATGCTGAGAGTATCAACTATGAAAAAATAGACTGTTCCCGCTCCCTACCAAACTTTAACCCTATAAGCCCCGGATCCATGCAGCAGGAGATGTCTTGACCATGATAATTCAAGGGTAGTGCCAGATTAGCTTGGCGCCTTCTGGCGCCAAGCTAATCTGGCACTACCCTTGAATTATCATGGTCGAGCCGTCTCCTGCAACTGGTACATAGTCGTCAGGCAACACCTCCAAAGTTTGAGAAATGGGACCTTGGGGCTAAAAGGGTTGACGAGAGTTGGCATGTACGCAATGAACCAGCCACAGGTCACCAACAATAAATGCAAGCAAAACACAATAAATCGTGTAATATGCATTGTGTATAGCTCAGGTAGCAACTTGTTTAATGATCCGTTTGTATAAAAAGATCATGGTTACAGATTTCAACCGTAAGGCCGTCACATTTTGCCTACTGTTTTTGCAAAACACATTAAATTAATATTGTACGCTGCACTGTATAGTTCAGGTAGTAACTTTTAAATAATCTATTTGTATAAACAGATTACAGGTTACAACCGTAAGGCATTTAATTTTGCATACTGTTTTGCATTGTGCAAGCAGTAGTTTTTTTTTTTTTTTTAAATTCTTTGTTCTTGAACACTTTTGGCACCCACACCGGCGGGCCAATCATGTCACGCTTATTCACAAAATCATTGCCTCTGAATTTCCTCATTTCTTTTAAGTTGTATTTTAAAGAGTTGAGCAGGTGCAAGACACAACAGAAAGGCAAAGTCACGCTGGAAAACCCTAGGATGGGGATGTCAGGTAATCTTCCAGACACTTGAAACTGTTTACCTGCCTAAACCAGGTACCGACGCTGGCTTGGACCACTGATTGCGCAGTCTCGGTCTATCTGCAAGAGGCATAGATCTTCATGAGTAAAAAAGGGGCTCATGAAGATCTATGCCTCCTGCAAAAACAAATCTCGTCTTTTTAATAGTACACATGTCAAAGTATTCTTTTCGGCGGCAAAGATTATCATTACTTTGACATTATACATGTTGACGCTTAATTTTATATACATACATCTGTGTACTTTCATTGTCGAATCTATAACTGCGCGCTCGTCCGTGTTAATGGACCTTACGGCTTGGGCCGTGAAGTAAAAAAATAAAAATCACACACAGAGCGGAGCAGATAATGATGCGCCTTGTCTGGATGTTTACGCGGATCTGTCGTGCCGCATCTGCGATGCGCATCTTGGTGTGCGCGTTAAAGTCGGACAGCGTCTTGACATACGTCTAATTCTGTTGAAGGCTGGCTCACTTTACTGCTCTAAAGCTGCAGCTTTTGTTTGTTTGTAAGTAAAATGACTTAACACTTTGACTGCCAATGGACTCGAAGCAGATTGTGTTAGTAAAAAAATCTTTGTTAACCCATTCAGCCCCACGGCCGTATTTCCCAAATTTTGGAGGCGTCATCTAATGACTATGCGCCAGTTGCATGAGAGGCTCCTGCTGTAGTGCGTCAGGGCTGAATGGGTTAATACAAAACGCAAGGAGCCGCAGTCGCCTAAAGAACATGGATACAGAGTGCAGTTACCTCGGCAGTGAAATGGATAAAGTAAATAAAACTGATTGCTCAACAATAACAACACAACAACAAATAAACAAAGGACTACTTTTGAGATTTAACGCTATCACGGTATTATAAACGCGGATTTTCAGAGTTGGTGTGCATGCACTGTGAACGCAACAGACATAGCCAATCAACAGACAGCGCCAATCAACAGAGAGAGCCAATCAATTCAGTTTGAAAGAACCAGGCAGGGAACATTTGCATGGGTGATCCTAGTCCTGCGCCAGCCATTAAGACAGGTGCTCCGCTATATCGGAGCACCTTTCTTAGTGGCCTGCGCAGGACTAAACTCCCTCATGCAACCTGCCCCTGTTAAAAATCACTGTGAATCAACCTTAGCCCCGGAACGCAGCAACAAGCGGTTTGGATTTGCATGCGCCCCATCAGCTGGGCTTCGTATTCAGTCTTTGAATACAACACGCTGATTAGATTGTATCTGAAAGCAAGTTTCAGTAGTGGTTGCCTTCAATCTGACTTGATTCTGTAACTTAAACCGAGCGATTCTCCCCAGGTTTAATCATCTCAACACTTCACAGTCGGAAAACTGTCTGCAACAGATACTGCTGACAGTATTATGTATGGGTCCTTTGTGTACTAACTTAGAACTTTATGATGTAAATACAATGCCAAATGTCGAAATTCATCGTTTGATGGGTGTGTTGTTTTTGTACCCGAGGGTGCAAATTATCGTCTGCATCGGCCTCGTTTCAACTACAGAGGAATCACCTTGCTGTCAGTACCAGGAAAGGTCTTCAACAGGATCATCCTAGAGAGAATGAAGAGCTCCGTTGACCCCCAGCTGAGAGACCAGCAAGCAGGATTCAGGAAGAACCGATCATGTACAGACCAGATCGCCACTCTCCGCATCATCGTGGAACAGTCTCTGGAGTGGAGCTCCCCGCTGTACGTCAACTTTGTGGATTATGAGAAAGCATTTGACAGCGTGGACCGAGAGACTCTGAGGAAACTCCTACGACACTACGGTGTACCCACAAAGCTCGTCCGCCTGATCAAGAGCAGCTATGATGGCATGACATGTCGCGTGATCCATGAAGGGCAGTTCACCAGAGAGCTCCAGGTCAGAACTGGTGTCAGGCAGGGGTGTCTGCTGTCTCCGTTCCTCTTCCTACTGGCCATAGACTGGGTCATGAAGATGACCACAGAGCACAGACGAAGTGGAATACAGTGGACACTGTGGACACAGCTTGACGACCTCGATTTTGCAGACGACTTGGCATTACTGTCCCACACTCATCAACAAATGCAGGACAAGACCACGAGGCTTGCTGACATCTCGTCCCAAGTGGGCCTCACCATTCACAAACAGAAAACAAAGACAATGAGGCTGAACGCAACCAGGGAAGAACCAGTCTTACTTGCTGGCACCCCTTTGGAGGAGGTGGAGTCCTTCACCTATCTCGGGAGCATCATAGACAAAAAAGGCGGCACTGATGTCAGAGCACGAATCGGTAAAGCCAGAGCAGCCTTTCTCCAGTTGAAAAATGTGTGGAGTTCCAGAGAGCTGTCACAACACACCAAAGTCCGGATTTTCAACTCCAATGTAAAAGCAGTTCTCCTATATGGAGCAGAGACATGGAGATTGACAAAAACCACAGTCAACAGAGTACAGACCTTCATGAACAGTTGCCTTAGAAGAATTTTGAAAATCCACTGGCCAGAGAAGATCAGCAACGTCAGACTCTGGGAGAGAACAGAGCAGATAACAGCAGAGAATGAAATTGGGCGAAGAAGATGGGGATGGATCGGTCACAGTCTGAGAAAGCCAGCTTCCAGTATCACTAGGCAGGCATTGTCATGGAACCCCCAGGGAAAGAGAAAAAGAGGTAGGCCGAGAAACTCCTGGCGTCGAGACCTCCAAGCAGACATCAAGAGACTGGGAACCACCTGGAGTAGAATCGAAGGAGAAGCACAGGACAGGAGTTGCTGGAGGTCTCTCGTCGACGGCCTATACCCGGGTAGGGGTGACAGGCGTAAGTAAGTAAAGTAATCGGCCTCGTTTTGAATTTGTGCATATTAACTAGCCTACGTCACAAGGCAGAACCCGATCAATCGATACTGCAGACGACGGAGGCGGTCATCGTTGTACGCGTCAGTGTAGACATGTACTGATGTTCTCCGGCATCCCTTGGACATAATTTTCCACGAGAATGTAAAATAAATTTTCCACTTATTCGCTATGCAGTAGTCAAAATCAATGCGGGTTCCGCTTGACCTGCTGCCCTGAGTAACGGGCAAATCGTGCTGTGGGCGTGGCTTCAAGTTCTTCGAATCGGTCTCCGCGCCAAGCCGGCGACTGAGCTAGCGTCACGAAACAGAACGTGGTATTTCACCCTTACTTACTTACTTACGCCTGTCACCCCTACCCGGGTATAGGCCGTCGACGAGAGACCTCCAGCAACTCCTGTCCTGTGCTTCTCCTTCGATTCTACTCCAGGTGGTTCCCAGTCTCTTGATGTCAGCTTGGAGGTCTCGACGCCAGGAGTTTCTCGGCCTACCTCTTTTCCTCTTTCCCTGGGGGTTCCATGACAATGCCTGCCTAGTGATACTGGAAACTGGCTTTCTCAGGCTGTGACCGATCCATCCCCATCTTCTTCGCCCAATTTCATTCTCTGCTGTTATCTGCTCTGTTCTGTCCCAGAGTCTGACGTTGCTGATCTTCTCTGGCCAGTGGATTTTCAAAATTCTTCTAAGGGTATTTCACCCACTTATACCCATTTCTGCATTGCAGTTTCACATCACACACATCGAAGTCTACGTAACTGAAAGCATCTCTGGAAACGACAAATGCACCATCGCAGCAGAAACACTACATCTGTGAAACGAGTGAATGAGAGCCCGCACAGACAAAAACGTGTCACGACCATCGATGTCGGCAGCCAGTGCCGCAATTTTGACACACAGGCCGTAGTTGTCTGATCCTTGCAGCATAAAATCTGATGAACTAGCTCGTAACTTCATGATAAAACAGGTTTAAAATCTTGCAAAATAAGTAAGAGATAAATTCTACTGAAGATCATGAATTCTCAGTCTCTAGCGCTCGTGAAACTACAGGAAGATCGACAAAGATCGTAACCGGATTACTTACTGTTTCACATAGCAAGAAAGCGACAAATTCCGGATGGGCGGTCAAGCCAAGCTCTATATTCCCTTGTCCGATGTCAGTTCTACTTAGGGGTATCTTGTCTCTCTTTCTCTTTCTTCTCTTCAATTACGAGTCTGTCATTGTCGGCAGGCGCGAGTCGACTGATACTTTCTTTTTTTCTTCGCTGGTTCATCCGACATCTTGTCTCTGATTGGTTATAATTATGCAGATGACCTAAGGTCGTATAGAATAGTTATGACGTCAGCTTCCTGATCGTCTATCGGAAGCAATCTTTTGACCGGGTCCAGCCGCACGATTCCGGTGGCCTCTTTCGCTTTGAACGGACGAAAGAAAGCATTTGGTGGGACAATAGGGTGGTCACTGTCTAAGTGGGTATGTATACTGAAGCCCAGTAAAAGCTTTTTGCGAACTGAAGCATTTAAAAAGGTCGGTCGTGCCCCTTTTAGTACCAAGAAAACGTGAACACCACCCAACTGCAAGAGGTACAGATCCTTATGAGCCCCCGCAGTTGCGGGGGCTCATGATGATCTATGCCTCTTGCTGAATTCATGTTCGTCAGTGGGACATCTAGGTTTTTTTTTTTTTTTTTTTTTTTTTTTTTTGGGGGGGGGGGGGAGGGGGGTAGGGGGGGGGCTGCATTAACAAAGAGTGCAGAAACGTGACACAGTCTGCGTCAGCTGGCACTGAAAGGGTTAATTTTAAGTGTCCATTGATACACGACTAGTCTGAATTGCGGAGACGGACCACAGACAGGTCAAGACGGACCACAGTCAGGTCAAGTGGTGGACGTCAGGGTCTGACCAACGACTTTGTGAAGCCCCCCATACCGTCCATTTTCAACAAGCTCGGATCTTTGTAAGTGGTCACAGATGCAGGGTTTTTTTTTTTAAATATTTTTTTTATTGGAGTCTATGCCTGCAACCGGTTTTTATCTATATCTATTCTCTTCGAGAAGAGAAAGCTATCTGAGTTTATTCACTCCGCGATGGTATCTCACGGACCACTTCAAGTGTTCTTCACCAGTTCCAACATGCTATATCTGTTTCAAAGAAAATCCTGCCCGGCCTCCACAAAACAGATTAAACCCCGTATTGCCTCCTCAGAAGAGGGATACACATGCTGGTCAAAGCTTGCAAGAGGCACAGATCCTCATGAGCCCCTGCGAAGGCAGGGGCTCATGAGGATCTATGCCTCTTGCAGAAGGAACTCGGCAGTGAAATAAATGCCCACTCTTGCAGGATAATCAGCCATCTTGAAGCACTCTTTTCAATCATCAGGCAAATCCCCGTGTTGTTGAGGTTTGGCACAAATGATAAAGACATCAATGGGGTGCAATCTTTTGGTGAGATTAAGATCAATTTTCGGACACTTCTTGTAATATGACCGATCGGGCCACATGCAGCCAGCAGCTTTAGAGGAAGTTTGTCAAGTAGCCTGACGTGACTGAACCGAGAATTTGAAATATCTGGCGTTCTCACTGAGCCAAGTCCAATCAGAAATCGCACACATGGTATTATCAGATTCAACACACAAAAAAAGTAAAAAAATAAAAAGACAGGAATAACAAACCACTTTGAATAACATGGACAAAAACTATTTTTACAGTCTAGTTTTCGCGAAAGAAGAGTCGTATAAAAGATAAGTTCTTTTCGCAGCAAATTTATTTCATTGATTATTTAAAAAGAAATACAAATGCGCTTCAAGCGGCAATATGGCATATACATAAAACATGAACATCTTATTTTCTGCAATTCAAAACACAAGGTGGGCTGTTCTCACGCAGCTCATAGTCATATTTAGTAGCTTCACGAAGCATCTTTTAAAACGAGTTGTAGCAAGAAACAGTCTCTCGCCAAACCGCTTCGTCGGCGAAAAGGCATAAACCCTCATAATCACGCCCTTACTGACCAAGTGAGCAAAAGGTCCATACATCGGCCCAAGGACCTTTTGTTTACTGGGGACATCTGTGCTTCCTAGAACAACGCGGTCACTGGGCGTCCAACAAGATCCTGAAGGCGGTTTGAAATTTCCTTTCCCTGGCTCGGGATACTTTGGGATGAAAATCCTTGGGATGATGATGATACGATCGCCGGTGCCGGAGACTTTGACTGAAGCCAGCCGGCACGATCCGTGTCCTCAGGCTCCTTGACCATGAGATTAACACCTTAAACTCACGAACTTCAACAGGTGGGTCCCTTCTGTTGCGTTTCTCACCTGACAGGTGTGAAGTTTACCTGCGGATCTCGATCCAAGCCAAATGCAGTTGTCTCTCGCATACTGAACACAGACGCCAGATGGATCTCTCCCCGTGCTGAGGATTGCCACTCTATTCCAGCGTGGACGTCAATGCGCGACGCAAGAGGCACAGATCCTCATGAGCCCCGGCATCCTGCGGGGCTCATGAGGATCTTTTCCTCTTGCGGGTTGCGCATCATTCGCTGCTCTTGGGGGTCTGTGAGACTGTGCTAGACCACCGCCCGAGGCGAGAGAGACCGACAGCTATCTGATCGCTGAATCTTCACCAACTACATCCAAGCTGTTCCCTCTGGAGCCAGGCTTGTCTTTATTTGTGTGTATGCTGCTCTGCGAATTTGGACCTTAAGGCTTAGGCCGTAAGGTCCAAAGTCGCAGACCAGCACACTTGTAGGTGACTCCTCCAGTTCCGTTGTTTATTTCCAGGGATGGATCGGCCGGCAATATTCAAGGGCAGTTGTGAGGAATCGATCCGATTCATACTGTAGTTTATCATACAACAAACCAAGGGGAATGTACAATTCTGCCAGCGCTAGCCTCACTTATCTGGTTTGTGAGTATGTAGTTTATCATGCCTGAATGAGGTCATGCACTGTCGTGGTAATCTCATCTCCAGCTGTTGTCAGACCGAGTTGAAGTTTTAAATAACATCACAGACAGCCGATCAGTTTACCACTGTTTGATTGAGTTGTAGCATGAAAGTTAGTAGTAGCACTGTCGGTCCATAGTTTCAGCACATTTTACTAGCTTTCACTGACACTGGATTACTGCGAGTACGGGACCAATACTCGTGTGACAGTGACCAACCTCACCACCAGTGCGTTTACTGACACGCCCTAGGGTCAGTGTATCTTTTTTTCAGAAGGGACGGACGTTCATAGGCCAGTGAGTAACACCCACCTCTTTGAAGTTGGTGTTGATGTGGAGGACCTGACGGTTCTGCAAGATGGCCTTCTGGTAGACCTGGATCTTGCAGGCCAGGCGACACTGACTCCGGTCCAGCAGCTCAAGGCTGAAGGAGCAGTGCAGGTTGTTCTGGTTCCCGCTCCAGATGTGTCGGAAGGGGATTTCCTGCAAAACAGAAGGAAGAAAATCATCAGAGTGGAAGTAAAATAAAGTGTTTACATAACAATCGAAATTCCGCAGTTGTCCATTTGAGACGTACCGCATGCCAATACGCGGCTGAAAGCTGAACGCCGCGTATCCGGATGCCGCACGCCTGGAATGAGTTAAGACTACGATGGATCGATGACGTTCTTTAACCCCTTCAGTGCCAACTGACGCAGACTGTGTTTCTGCAGTCTTTGTTGATTCAACACCAAACAATTCTAGATGTCACACGAACATAGATTCAAAGCGGTGTCAGCAAGAGGCATAGATCCTCATGAGCCCTCGCGCATGCGGGGCTCATGATGATCTATACCTCTTGCAGATGTGTGGTGTTCACATTTTCTCGGCACGGAAGAGGTTAAGTAGTCTGTTTTAGAGTCATCTGCACAGAATATTAACTTGGAAACGTACAACGACTGTGTACGAAGTTGTGCGAGGTGGATCGGCAAGACTGTTCAAGGATATGGCCAATCTAGGGAAAAAGGACGGGCTTGTTCCATAGCACGCCCGTTGAAAGGTCCTGGTAAATTTAAGTGCCGCAGTTGCAGTGCGCCTGAATTGATCAGTGTTCAGGTCGTACTCCATAGGAAATAGATTTCACTGTCCCCCCCATAACCCGCCCGTCAGGGCCGTCCATTATCACTTCGGTGCGGCCGTGGACGTTAAACCCCGAACCAACCAACCCAAGGATAAGGCCAGATATTATGTTGGCACCTACACTACCCTTGAACTATCACATCCGACTCTCGCTGTGGTGTCTAACGGGTAAATATGTTCATGTCCCAAAATAAAAAGCGTCTGGTGGTCACATAGGAACGTTAGTGAGAATTTCGCCATTGGTAATATTGATCTCATAACGTGACTCCGTACAATTCTCAAAACTTGTGTCAGTCAGAGTACACCGTTTACACATTGCAGTATTGCAGAGGCGCGCGCCTACCGGCGGCATCAGGTAAACTAACACAATAAGTATACGTGGTCTGCGATGCAGGACCTCATCCCCTACGGCCGTAAGGTACGACGTCTCAGACCAGCACGCATAATACACCCTCACAACACGATAGCGCTTTCTCTCGGCAGTGCATCAGGTGGTACGAGATAAGGACCAGGCTTGGGAGCGTCCCCGTAAATTGTATATCCTTAGCTAAATACACAGCGCGCCGCGCAGTGAACATGATCGAAAACACCCACTTACATCAAGACACAAAACGCGGTGAGACGAAGGATGTCATGTCATAACCAGAAGTGGAGCACTTTTCACGTAACTAATAACAGCCGTCTGCAAGAGGCATAGATCCTCATGAGCCCCCGCAATTGCGGGGGGCTCATGAGGATCTATGCCTCTTGCAGCAATATTTAAGCTAAAACGAGGGTCATGGGGTATTAACCCATTCAGCCCTGACGCACTACAGCAGGATGATGGATCGACCATGATAATTCAAGGGTAGTGCCATATGAGCTTGGCGCCGATCTCGCACTACCCTTGAATTATCATGATCGATGCATCTCCTGCAACAGGTGCATAGTCGTTAGACGACGCCTCCAAAATTTGGGAAATACGTGCGCCGGGCTGAAATGAGTTAAATGTGCGTAGGCATTGGGTGCTTACATGTCCTCAACGACCAAAAAACGAATCACCAGAGCGAAATACGTGAATATCTGTGGTCATCCCCAATCGTGTAAGCCGTTTTATTATCTATCAGCTCGAAAACAACGAAGTGAATCGTACGTGCCAAGTCTTTTGGGCAAGTGGCATTGAATTCATGTGTGACTATCACGGGCAGTGAATGGACTGATAAGCCCTGGATACTGGCAACGTCACGAGATGTTTAACCCCTTGTCTGCTGAAAAAATGCCAACACCACCCATTTGCAAGAGGCAAAGAACCCCATGAGGTGCGGAGGGGGGAGGAGGGGGGGGGGGCTCGTGAGGATCTTTGCCTGTTGCTGACCCTACTCATATAAAATTATAATATCCGTGTTCCTTGCCGATTGTCGGGATTGGTCAGTGTTGAATTTGTCCTGCTTTCAACCTTGGACACAATTTTGCGTCACTGGCAGTGATTGATAATAATAATAGTAATGACGGTATTATATAGGCGCTTTTTCTCATTTTTTTGGCGAATCGACTGAAAGCGCCGCGAACTGAAACCCAACACGCACACTCACGTGACGGACACGAATTTACTCCGAAGACAAACACAGTACAAGACAGACGAAGGGTCAGCTCAGCTACTGAAGTTACAGAAATTTTTGATCGCTTGTATTTGAAATTTATAAAGTGGCCGGAAACCGGTACCAAAGTGTGGGGGGTGGGGGGTGGGTGGGGGTGTGGAAGAACCGGAGTACCCGTAGAAAGAACCCCCGACGGTGAAGGTGTTAACAGGTAGCTAGTTATGAAACAGCACGTGCTGGTCTAGCCAGTAAAGTCCAAAAGCCCCTACCAGCATACGCACTCGTTAAAAACTCTTCAAAATGCTAACAATGACGGAAATTTCTCAATGGTAAAACCTCTGCTCAAATCACGTCATCACTTTTCATGCAACCATAACAATCCATATGCAAGAGGCATAGATCCTCATGAGCCCCCGCAGTTGCGGGGGCTCATGAGGATCTATGCCTCTTGCTGGCCTCATTGACATTAGTATTTATACAGGTAAACGATTATCATCTGTCTTGAGATCTTCATCCACGAAAAGAACAGCGACCGAATAAAAATGCAAAAAACTGACAGATGGCTACAGATGGCTTTAGGCGCGTGTTGGCAACCCCAGGCCAAGCCCATCATTTATTTGGATATTAGCGGGAGACAGCGCCGAGCTCTGATATTAAAACTAAGATCCCAAAAGATGACACGGGATGAGCGAGAGAGAGAGAGCGAGAGAGAGAGAGAGAGAGAGAGAGAGAGAGAGAGAGAGAGAGAGAGAGAGAGAGAGAGAGAGAGAGAGAGAGAGAGAGAGAGAGAGAGAGAGAGCGCGCTTGAGACGAGAGAGACGGCGATCAAGATTTCAATCAAGTGGTAGTGGCGGAGACTTAGTGGAGCGATCTGAGCGAAATTTGGGCACGGCGGTACAGACCGGGAAAAAGCATAACACAATGATGCCAAACGTCCCCACCAAAAAACAAAACAAACAACAACAACCCCCCCCCCAAAAAAGAAAAAATAAAAAAAAAAAAAAAATAAATAAATTAAAAAAATCAAACAAAACAACAACAAAAAACAACAACCAACAAACCAAACAAACAAACAACAAACCAAAACAAAAAATCCCAAACAAACAAACAAACAAACAAACAAAACCTAAAACAAAACCAAAAAAACATGCAAAAACAAACAAACAAACCAAAAACCATAAACAAACGGTGGAAAAACAACCCCCCAAAAACAATCAACCCCCCCCCAAAAAAAAAAAAAAATAAAATAAAATAAAATATAAAAAAAGAAGAAAAGAAAAAAAAAGAAGTAAGTGACACTGCTGTTTTTGAGAGCGGTAACAAACACCATCACTTCGTGAAAACGAGTAACGGTAGTACGTACCCCAAACCAACTTTGATTTTCAGAAGGGATATAATATTTTTTAAAAATCAAACCAAAATGCCATAAAAACCAGCAAACCTAGCGATTCCCCCCCCTCCCCCCGCCCCTTTTTTTTTAAAAGCCATCTAGCACTACCATTAAAGTAAGTAAGCACTCTCTTTAAAAAATTTTTTTTTAAATGTCTTAAATGCATTTCAATAATGTGCCTTTAAATTAATGCCAATTGCAGCCCACTGCAGCTGAAGAGAGTTTTGAAATGCGCATCAGTTTTAAACGGCAGGCGTAGAATTAGAAAAATAAGCAAACATTTGTCCACAGTAAACCACGGGCGATAAGACGAGTAAACAGACAAATGAGATGGGCATGCCAGACAAGGCAAAAGTCGACAAGAACAAACAAATGGCAACAAAAATAGAAGGAAGAGGCTTGACACTCACTCGCCCATCGGCAAGAGGCATAGATTCTCATGAGCCCCTGCAAATGCAGGGGCTCATGAGAATCTATCCCTCTTGCTGACAAATAACGAACCTCATCTACGTCCTGAAATTATGGAAGTCACCAGGTTTACTTCTACAACCACAAGGTTCGGGAGAGAAAGGAGGGTATCTGTACGATCTGGATTGGGATAAAAACCAAAAAGTGATGCTGAAAGTACCTGCAGATATGGTGGATTGTTTAAAGGGAGGACGGGGAGACTGTCGGGCAGTAGGTGTGGGGGTGGAGTGGGTGGGGTGGGGTCGGGGGGGGGGGGGGGGGGGGGGCTGGAGTTGGAGATATTAGAAGCGAAGACTGACAATTTTAATGAATCCTAATTATTAAGACTGAACATACAAGCTCGTGACAACCCCACAAGGCAGAAGACAATGCAAATTACAATGAAAATTTAGCTGTTTTTAAATACAAAAGTGTGTGTGTGTGTGTGTGTGTGTGTGTGTGTGTGTGTGTGTGTGTGTGTGTGTGTGTGTGTGTGTGTGTGTGTGTGTGTGTGCTTGAGTCAGTCGCATGAGTGAGCTTCGACCCTGTGCAAGCCACTAAGCAAGTTGCTCCGCTTCAGGTGTCAGTTGTATGAGCTTAGTCCTGCACCAGCCATTAAGCAAGGTGCGCCGCTAACTGACTAGCGGAGCACCTTCCTTAGTGGCTTGCACAGGCTGAAACCTCACTCATGCGACTGAAGGCTGGTGTGTGAACCTTAGGGCTTTAACTCATTCTACCCCAGACACACCACAGCAAGATATAAGGATCGACCATGATAGTTCAAGGGTGATGCCAGAATAGCTTGGCGCCTTGGGCGCCAAGCTATTCCTTCATCACCCTTGAACTATCATGGTCGATCTGTGTCCTGCACTGCAATGCAGTCTTCAGAGGTCAACGGCAAAAGTTAAGGATTTCGGTGTTGGGGTAGAATGAGTTAAAGAGACACCCTTTTCTGATGCCAAGAAAACTCAAATGGCAACAACAAATCCTTGTCAATTCAGTTCCGCCAACACACTCCGGGCTGCCGGGCTCATGAGGATCTAGTTGTTATGCAGATGCCGGGGCTGTCTTTCGCTCACATAAGCAAAATTTCCCACCGTGGCTGAACCGAATTGGCGCGATATCGTCCGCGTTATCAAGGAAGGGTCGGCACAAACTTTGACTCTTGTCAGCCAGGCCAAATAAGCTACAATGAGCGGACAAAGAAGCGCCTGTGCCGACAGACAGTAGTGGATGGGACAGGATAAGGCTGCTGTCAAAGTTATCGGTGAGACTACAAGTTTCTTACACTTGCAACGGGCATAGATCCTCATGAGCCCCTGCAAGCTTCATGAGGGTCTATGCCTCTTGCTGCTACAGTGAGACATTTTACATATATATTTTTTCACAAGTGAATGAGGTCTCAGGCATTTCAGGCTACGATACTGAGTAAGGGAACCAGCCATTTCAAAAGAGCATACGCGTGCTAGCTGAGAACACTGTCAGGTCAGGTCCGCACGTCTACATACTTCACTCGCCCCGGACGCAGATGAGATGGTGTTTCTGAAATGATTGTCAATTCCACGTCAAAGAGCCCAAGCCATTAACAAGGTGGATAATAAGTGGTGTCAGCAAGAGGCGCCTATCTTAACCTCTCTTCACTGCCAGCGCACTGTGTGTTTAAAATCACTGAAAAATTCAACGTCAGAGATCACCAGCCGTCAAAAGAACGTGGATACTAAGTGGTGCCAGCAAGAGGCATAGATCCTCATGAGCCCCCGCAATTGCGGGGGCTCATGAGGATCTATGTCTCTTGCACATGGGTGGTGTTCAATTTTTCTCGGCAGAGAAAGGGTTAACCTCTTCCTGTGGTAGAAGGAGTGGTGATAATGTGATTCAAAGTGATCAACAGAATGTGATTCGGCAAGGATCATAGAGGGAGGGATTTTATTTAAATATGTGTTTAATTGCTTGTTCATGTTTGTGAGCCGGACAAATTTCCATTTCATACTAATATATTTAATGGACAATAAAGATTTTTTAATTGAATTGAATTAAATTCTCAGGACAAGCCTTGAAGTGGTGGGGGTGAGGGTGGGGGTGGGGGGTGGGCTGGAGATGAAATGGGGGGGGGGGGGGGGTGAAATGGGTCAGATCCATGCAACCCTTCCAAAGCGCCCTTCTAATCGGCGATACCTCCTTGAAATATCACGGCTGTACCCCTCTTCCCACAGGTGGTACGAAGTCTCCGACTCCTGAAGTGGCGAAAGAACAATGGCGCAACTAGATTCGGCTTTGCTAACCATTTGGGAAGAAGAGCACAGACCCTCCGTGAAGAGCACCTTCTATCTGCTAGGGGGCACAGATCCTAACAGAATATCCATTTTGGGATGATGCATGTCTTGACTCTTGAAACTTAAATCAAGTAAGTCCCTTCAGCCTACAGGCCTCCTTGACTGGAAACGTTTAGCCCAGTTCCAATCTTGATTCAGTTTCATCGGGATACAAAGGGGGGAGGGGGAGGGGGGAAGGACACTGTTCATCGTGACCCTCTTAAGCACGGAGTTCTTGAACATCTAAGTTACTTCCTGGCAAGGATCAGTCCTATTTACCTCTGTGCTCCCCGCATGCAAAAGATGCTTAGGTTTTCAGTATAAGGACGCGGAAGATGTGATCAAGCGGTTTCCAAGCGGCATTCAGCCCTATCAGTAACCGTGGCAGATTCCTATGCAGTCAAGTACTGAGCGCCAAACAGACCCCCACCACGCATGAATCACAGATATAATTGATTTCAGCAAAAGATATAGATCCTCATGAGCCCCCGCAATTGCGGGGGCTCATGAGGATCTATCCCTCTTGCAGTTGGGACTTTCGCTGATGGCTTTTTTTGAAGGGTGTGGCGAAATGGCGGAAGACAAAGTAACCGAGAAAATGTCTGCTGTCATGGAATTGTTTTCCAAAGATTGCAGGTACGCCGTAAAGATGCCAAGCTAATGGGCCATTCAGTGCCGAGATGTAAATTCTGATGCAATCGATTTCCGTTCCAAAATCTTTCGTTCCATCTTGTGTTGATTTTATTTTTCGCATCAGTGCCGCAAGATAAATCCTAGCTCTGGAGATGTCGACACTCGAGATCTAAATTCAGATCTAAATCCTGACTTGAGAGACACTCCACAGCCTTGAGATCTTAAAGTTCAAACCTTTGCTGATATTCTGGTACCGTGTCCACTAGGAATCATGGTTAAATTACACGTTAAATTTTCAATACCTGCCTGCCATAGAGCTAGCGGCTTCGTTTTGAGCTATTTTTAGCCTACATAAAATCTCGCTGCAATGCAGACGGACAGTTACTGGCCTTGAAAATGTTACTGCAACTGGGGGCTGTTTTGTTAACCCTTTTAGCCCCGGATCCCACAGCAGGAGGTGGATTGACCATGATAATTCAAGCGTAGTGCCAGATTAGCTTCAGGTGCCAAGCTAATCTGGCACTACCCTTGAATTATCATGGTCAAGCCATCTCCTGTAACTCGTACATAGTCATTAGGCAACCTCCAAAATTTGAGAAATGGGACCGTGGGACCAAAAGGGTTCATCTTAGAAGAGGCAGATCCAAGTCTTGGCTTTAGAGACAGAAAATTTAGATCTAAGAGCTCAAACTGAGGTTTTGGTTCCATGCCTAACCTTCCTTTAGGAATCTGTTTTGTTAATCGTTGAAGAGGCGAGCTGTTCGTAAGAGCGAGGCTGGGTCGCGATTCAGGAGATTAAAATTTCAGCATTTGTTTTAACAGCACGACAACACATGGCCTGGCTACCCTTGCTAACAGCCAAAAACAAATTCAGATGACCCGATCGTAGATGGTGCGCCCCTGTACCTTTGTCAACTGTGCCACATAGATGTAAATGAGTCAACAAGCGGCATAGATCAACGACGGGGGCTCATGAGGATCTATGCCTCTTGCAGATGGGTGGCGTTCTGACCTCTCCGACATGAGTCGTAAAACGCGATGTCAGACATGTTCCATGTGCAAAGGTACACAGACGAAATTACGTCTAGACGCACGTTCCCTGTTGCATAAACAATCCGTACTGCCCTGCAAATGCATTATGTACGGAAAACGACGTTTATTTTTTCCAAGTACGTCTTTTAGAAGCACGCTCCCTGTTGCATAAACAATCTGTATTGCCCTGCAAATGCATTATGGACCTAAAACGACGTTTTTATCCAAGCATTTCACCCTCGTCGCGTCTGGTGCAGGAAATGACCTAGAAACCTAGCACGTGACAATCAAAAGGATTGTATGGCCTGCTTCTTGGCCACTGATTTTCCCTAAGTTCACGGCGTTCGCGTATCGCGTCTCGGCCAAAGGAACAATGACGCTGATGGGGTTCCATACCGCTTAGCAAAAGGCAACTATCAGATAAGATCCTCACGAGCTGTCTCATCAGTCCTGTCTCATCAGTCCTGTCTCATCAGTCCTAAAGTCGGTACCTATCATGCGGGCATCTTGCAGAATGTTGACGTGACTGAGCTACAGAAAGGCATCCTCGAGTCACTACTGAAGATTTTTTGAGCCATGCTACCGTGGTTATAACAAGAGATTGAACCGACCGTGATAGTTCAAGAGGCTGTTCTGGAACCACCCTTGAACTATCACGGTCGTCTCCTGAACTGGCATGTTGTCGGTGTCAGGTAGACAACTCCAAAAATCGGGATTTCAACCTCAGGGTTCCACGTGTCAATTTTATATAAAAACAATGCTCAAGTCAAAAGCTCAACCGATTATTATCAGAACTGTTTGCTTGCATCGCCATCAGCTGCCAGACATGAGCGGTACGGAACACCTTGAACTGACAATTTGAAATAGTCTTTATTTGCACCGTTTTATTTTGCAAAAAGCGCTGATCTAACAAGCGCGCGCGAAAATGCTCACACTACGCGAAATACTAATGTTGCGCATCAGTACGGCAAAAAGCCTACATTTGCCGTTATCGGGGATGTTTGTTTGAGTTTTCCTAAATTCCGCATTAAATGCATCCAAAGTCTCTCATCCACCCTCTTTTGTGGCATAGATTCTAATTAGCCTCTCCAGCCACAGGAGCCAATGAAATTTCATTTCAGCATATTTGCATTATTTACATCAGTTCTCAAAATGAAGACGCGAGGGTCCCAAGTCGACGTGGAACTGCACAGCCAAAACGCTACAGGGCTATCAGCAAGGTGTTTGTTTGCCCAGGTTGTGAGCTGAGCAACTGTTTTGACAAATGCAGTGGAACAATCCAGTCACAGACCCAAACCTGCTTCACTCCCTCCATGTGAGGATGCGAAAGAGGGTGATCTGTGCCGGCAGGAGGCGTGGATTTTCATGAGCCCCTGCAAAGCAGGGGCTCATGAGAATCCACGCCTCTTGCGGATGGAAGGGCTTGGTTCAAAGACTGAATTCTCAAAGAGCTTGTTTTTACAGCAATGATACTTTTTTTCTGCCCTGCTGGAAACAAGCGGTGCCACCAGCGGCCAAGCGGCGCCGGCTCGCCCTGCTATTGGCTTATAATGCGAGCAGAGTTCTATAGCAATCAAGAGTTGTGTTTTTTCTCTCCTCTGCTTCATCTTCAAGGAGTCGGTAAATATGGGCTGAGGTCAGGCCCAGCATGGCGCTTATCCATACTAGACTCTTCACATGGAAAACCGGAGGCGTCAACACACGGCACCTTCTACCCTTTGAGAAACCCCGATGTACAATAACTGAACGGAAGCTGAACGGAAACTTGATTTCCTAAGGATAGAGACAGTAGGCCAAGCAGGCATTTTTACGTCTGTTCTTAAATACATTACAAGCTAGTCAGAGGCGGCACACATATTGACTCCTTGTGATCTGAACCCGGCCCTGGACTGCCGAGAAAAGCTGAACATCACCCAACTGCAAGAGGTATAGATCCTCATGAGCCCCCCAGTTGCGGGGGCTCATGAGGATCTATACCTCTTGCTGAAACCACGTCATACACTGTTCCTTTCACGGATGTGGGTTCTGAACGTTGCAAATTACGATGATTTAAAAAAACACTGGCCACTCGCAAGCGAAAGGGTTAAGTAAAAATCCCCGCAGATGCAGGAACTCATGAGGCTCTGTGCTGCTCTGTGCTGCTAGGTAAGTGGATTTTTTTTTTCCGACAGAAGCCGTATAAAAGAACCGTAACTAGACTACAATCTCCGGTCCTGCAGGAGTTACCCACACTGACTTCCTACCACGAATCAAGCTGACCAAAAACTAGACGATCTTTGCACGAATCAAATTGACCCAAAATACTCAGGCATCTAGAGCGCTACGAGATTATCCGCCCCTTGCACCGCTCTCCTTGTTTGGTGAGAAAACAGGACCCCGGCCACGGAAAAGCACAAACTCGAAAGGGAGACAATTTGGAGAAAGGAGAGAGGGCGAATATCTCCCCCCGATCTCTACTACAGCTGACTGCAAACCTCTTATTCCTAACTTTTTTGCCCTTTCCTCCATATGCTGGAATTTCCGCGAGGAACGGGTCTCTCTTTCTGTGTTAGTATCTCAGCCGTTTTCTTATTATTTGGCCAAGTCAGTCAGCCATGATAGATTTACGTGTACAACACAGCAAGATTGTGGGCGGACTGAATATAACAGTTCAAGGGTGGTGCCAGAATGGCACCATTCTTGAACTATCATGGTCGATGCAAGCCTGTATCTCTTGATCTGTAATGTATATAGATCTAGTCTTCAGAAGACATCTCCGCAAACTTTCAACCCTAGGGCTTTGCAAGACAGTCTTGTCGTAGCATTTGCACTGAAGAATAACTTAATAATATATTCTATCTTTCGGGGCCCTGCGACCGGCATGGGCTCATGAGAATCTACGCCGCTTGAGGGACAGGTTCCATGTTCGACCTATTTTCTTACTTTTTTTCCCCCCGTAGATGAAAGACGTCAGCAGGGCCTTTGGCTCGGTGCGGCCTCTCTTCCTTCTCCAAACCGACTTCCATTTCAGCTATACTAGTTCTTCAACTGAACCCCACCCCCTTTCCCCCTTCTGCTTCTCCCCCACCCCCACCTCACTCTCCTTCCCCCAAAAACAGATGTTAGCAGACGATCTACACAAGCACCCGTCATTGTATTCTTCCTTCTCAGTCTGACACAATTTGTTGCAAGCCATGCGTCGCGCTGAGGGACCAAACACAACTGGAAAAGCAATTTCTGGGACCGAGTTCTTTAGGGGGAAATAACCTAGCGTCATTCGTGCAGTGACGGCCCTGTACATTTCTCCTCCAGAAAGGACATCTAAATACTATCCACGCCATCAAGCGGTATAGATCCTCATAAGCCCCCGCAATTGCGGGGGCTCATGAGGATCTATGCCTCTTGCAGATGGGACAAGCTCGAGCAATATTTCGCCGATTCGTCATTCTATCCTGCGGGTTGTATCGGAAGAGTGAGGCATCGTATACAGAAGATAATACACGCCAAAATGGAAATAAAGTAGGAGATAGTCGTGGACAGGTACGTTTGGACTGATTTGCCACCAGCTGGGAAAACAATTAAGAAAAAGACCGCGGGGGAAAAGGGTTTATAGACGATAAAAAGGGTTGACTGTGACGGTACCAGAAATCGGCGATAACTGACCCAGAATAGTCACTGTCCGCTTCGAGCTCGCAGGATCTCATATCAATAAACGAAGACTAAGATTGCAATTTTCGCCTATCGGCATTTTGACGGATCTCTCCCGTCGTACCTTCCTGCCAAGCTGTTTGTTTATCAGTCATCACGTACCCTCCGTTCGGCCTCCAGTGAGAAACTTTCAAAAATCGCGAAGCTTAACATGAAAATGACTGTCGGGGAGCGTTCTTTCACCTTTTTAGCCCCAAGTGGGTGGAACTCACTGCCAACTGAAATGCGGAATCTGCTCACATTGTCACAGTTCAAAGCGCACTTAAAAGATTTTTCTTTTCTGTCGGGCATTTAACATTTAGCTCACCACTTTAGCTAACTGTTGACTGCCTTTTATTCTGATTCTAGAGGGAAGTGGATGTGAGGTGTTGGGAAGAGATGGGGTGGTTTAAAGTAGTGTATAATTGTGCGTGCGTCTGAGAGAGAGGGTGTGCTGTTGTGCATGCGCAGCGAGTCCAGTGTTTTCCTGGAGAACAGCGCTATACAAGAACTATTTATTATTATTATTATTATTATTATTATTATTATTATTATTATTATTATTATTATTATTATTATTATAACGTATTTTTCATTAAGGGTGTTAAATACAAGAACCGCGACCACACGGCGCAGTGCCGGTAGCGGTTTTTGTCGCGATGATCCCTGTAGGAATCATCGCGACAAAAACCGCTACCGACACGCAAAGGGTTAATGCGTTATCTACCCAGGGTATCGGGGATCACCAACACACACTATAGTTTACCAGGCGGTAGCTGGTGCATCGCAGATACTGTGGGTATATTTAACCCTTTCCCTGCCACTGTATGTGCATTTTTGCCGCTGAAATCCTTGTTCATTTAACCCATTCAGCCCTGACGCGCTAAAGCGGGAGATGGATCGACCATGCTAATTCTAGGGTAGTGCCAGATTGGCTTGGCAAACTAATCTGGCACTACCCTTGAATTATCATGATCGATCCATCTCCTGCAACAGGTGCATAGTCGTTAGATGACGCCTCCCAAAATTTGGGAAATACGTGCGCCGGGCTGAATGAGTTAAAAAGCCAAAAGCCAAAACCGTCCCAAGAAACATGGACACGAATTAGTCTCGGCAAGAGACATAGATCCTCATGAGCCCTCTCAGTCGCGGGGGGCTCATAAGGATCTACGCCTATTGCAGTTGGATCGCGTTCACTTTTTCCTCGGCAGTGAAGGGGTTAACCAAAAAAAAAGTTCCATCCACACTGAATGGGTCATCGACTGACCTGGTAGTTGGCAGCCAGTTTGCTCCGCCAGCCCACGGACAGCTCCTCTATGACCAGACAGAGATTGTGGCCGCCGTCCTGGAATGGAATCTGCTTGGGCTTGTCCAGCAGGCGACCGCCCAGCCTCTGCTCAACTTGAATCACGCCCTGCACACACACAGACAAGAACGAGATGCATCAGAACCCGTTTACTGCGACCAACCCTCATGAGAGATAACCTGTCAAAGGATACCCATCTGCAAGAGACATAAATCCTCATGAGCCCCCGCTGTCGCGGGGGCTCATGACGATTTATGTCTCTTGATAGTCCTGAGTTTTTGAATGCCTATTTTGGGTCCCCGTTGCGTTGTGCTCTTCACGCGAATGTCTCTTGATAGTTCTGAGTTTTTAATGCCTATTTTGGGTCCCCGTTGCGATGTGCTCTTCACGCGAATGTCTCTTGATAGTCCTGAGTTTTTAATGCCTATTTTGGGTCCCCGTTGCAATGTGCTCTTCACGCGAATGTCTCTTGATAGTCCTGAGTTTTTAATGCCTATTTTGGGTCCCGGTTGCGTTGTGCTATTCACGCGAATGTCTCTTGATAGTCCTGCGTTTTTTAATGCCTATTTTGGGACCCCGTTGCGTTGTGCTTTTCACGCGAATGTTTCCTGATAGTCCTGAGTTTTTAATGCCTATTTTGGGTCCCCGTTGCGTTGTGTTCTTCACGCGAATGTCTCTTGATAGTCCTGAGTTTTTAATGCCTATTTTGGGTCCCCGTTGCGTTGTGCTCTTCACGCGAATGTCTCTTGATAGTCCTGAGTTTGTAATGCCTATTTTGGGTCCCCGTTGCGTTGTGCTCTTCACGCGAATGTCTCTTGATAGTCCTGAGTTTGTAATGCCTATTTTGGGTCCCCGTTGCGTTGTGTTCTTCACGCGAATGTCTCTTGATAGTCCTGAGTTTTTAATGCCTATTTTGGGTCCCCGTTGCGTTGTGCTCTTCACGCGAATGTCTCTTGATAGTCCTGAGTTTGTAATGCCTATTTTGGGTCCCCGTTGCGTTGTGCTCTTCACGCGAATGTCTCTTGATAGTCCTGAGTTTTTAATGCCTATTTTGGGTCCCCGTTGCGTTGTGTTCTTCACGCGAATGTCTCTTGATAGTCCTGAGTTTTTAATGCCTATTTTGGGTCCCCGTTGCGTTGTGCTCTTCACGCGAATGTCTCTTGATAGTCCTGAGTTTGTAATGCCTATTTTGGGTCCCCGTTGCGTTGTGCTTTTCACGCGAATGTCTCTTGATAGTCCTGAGTTTTTAATGCCTATTTTGGGCCCCGTTGCGTTGTGCTGTTCACGCGAATGTCGGTAAGTGCGCTGTGTGTCCAGATGCACATTTCGCGTCCGCTGGCAGCAAAGGGGTTAAAAGCAGTTGTTTTCGTGGCTGTGGCCCGCAACATGATGGCCAAGACAAGACAAAGCGACTTTTGGGACTGGACACCAACTTACATAATCGAGAAATGCGTCTCTCTCTCTCTCTTTCCCCCCCCCCCCCCCCCCCCTCCTGTCAGGAAACTAGATCGACCTAGCGTGTAATGGTGAGTACTGACCATTTGCGCAGCATGTCATCCTAAATCACCGATTCCAGCCCGGGCCTTTGAACAATATCTTCATCCAGCTCTTTCCATTGGCACAACTTGAGTATCACATTATCATGTGCCCCTGCAGCCTGAGGGGCACATTAGAATCTACGCCTCACGATCGTCGGGATCAGCTGTGTTTGTTTACTGTACGTCAGCGCCTGATCCTCCGACGGCGGAAGTCTGGCGCTAAGACCTGGGACTGATTTGAACAATAGCCTGATTTCCAAGTTAGCTTTAGAGTCAAGCCAGATAAATGAGCCACCGAGTCTCCAATCACACTATCGGCATTCTCCATACCCCGAGACGTTTTCCCCCTCTCCACTGTCTAATCACCCCCCCCCCCCCCCCCCCGCCCCTTCCACCTCCCCCGCTTTCCATCTCTCCATCTCAGCCCCTGGCGCACAAATTGATTAATTAACAATCAGGGGACACAACCCCCGTGGCAACAGCCACGCCACAGGAATCACCGTTCTTTGATGGTCTGCAGTTCGATCGCGGTCCCCTATAGCTTAGAGGCACTGCATAAAAGCTGATCCTGTGAGCTCAGGCGTCAGGAAAGGTTTATTGTGATTTCAAAAACACAATCTGCGCCTACAGGCAATAAAGGGTTGACTTCACCGTCAGTAAAGCAGATTGTCGCCGTCAGTAAAGCAGACTGTCACCGTCAGTAAAGCAGATTGTCGCCGTCAGTAAAGCAGACTGTCACCGTCAGTAAAGCAGACTGTCACCGTCAGTAAAGCAGATTGTCGCCGTCAGTAAAGCAGACTGTCACCGTCAGTAAAGCAGATTGTCGCCGTCAGTAAAGCAGACTGTCACCGTCAGTAAAGCAGACTGTCACCGTCAGTAAAGCAGATTGTCGCCGTCAGTAAAGCAGACTGTCACCGTCAGTAAAGCAGATTGTCGCCGTCAGTAAAGCAGACTGCCACCGTCAGTAAAGCAGACTGTCACCGTCAGTAAAGCAGACTGTCACCGTCAGTAAAGCAGATTATCGCCGTCAGTAAAGCAGACTGTCACCGTCAGTAAAGCATACTGTCACCGTCACTAAGTACAGCAGACTGTCACCGTCAGTAAAGCAGATTGTCACCGTCAGTAAAGCAGACTGTCACCGTCAGTAAAGCAGACTGTCGCCGTCAGTAAAGCAGACTGTCACCGTCATTGAGTAAAGCAGACTGTCACCGTCAGTAAAGCAGACTATCCCCGTCAGTAAAGCAGACTGTCACCGTCAGTAAAGCAGACTGTCACCGTCACTAAGTACAGCAGACTGTCACCGTCAGTAAAGCAGATTGTCACCGTCAGTAAAGCAGACTGTCACCGTCAGTAAAGCAGATTATCGCCGTCAGTAAAGCAGACTGTCACCGTCAGTAAAGCAGACTGTCGCCGTCAGTAAAGCAGACTGTCACCGTCATTGAGTAAAGCAGACTGTCACCGTCAGTAAAGCAGACTATCCCCGTCAGTAAAGCAGACTGTCACCGTCACTAAGTACAGCAGACTGTCACCGTCAGTAAAGCAGATTGTCACCGTCAGTAAAGCAGACTGTCGCCGTCAGTAAAGCAGACTGTCACCGTCACTGAGTAAAGCAGACTGTCACCGTCAGTAAAGCAGACTATCCCCGTCAGTAAAGCAGACTGTCACCGTCAGTAAAGCAGACTGTCACCGTCACTGAGTAAAGCAGACTGTCACCGTCAGTAAAGCAGACTATCCCCGTCAGTAAAGCAGACTGTCACCGTCAGTAAAGCAGACTGTCACCGTCACTGAGTAAAGCAGACTGTCACCGTCAGTAAAGCAGACTATCCCCGTCAGTAAAGCAGACTGTCACCGTCAGTAAAGCAGACTGTCACCGTCACTGAGTAAAGCAGACTGTCACCGTCAGTAAAGCAGACTATCCCCGTCAGTAAAGCAGACTGTCACCGTCAGTAAAGCAGACTGTCACCGTCAGTAAAGCAGACTGTCACCGTCACTAAGTAAAGCAGACTGTCACCGTCAGTAAAGCAGACTATCCCCGTCAGTAAAGCAGACTATCCCCGTCAGTAAAGCAGACTATCCCCGTCAGTAAAGCAGACTGTCACCGTCAGTAAAGCAGACTATCCCCGTCAGTAAAGCAGACTATCCCCGTCAGTAAAGCAGACTGTCGCCGTCAGTAAAGCAGACTGTCACCGTCACTAAAGCAGACTATCCCCGTCAGTAAAGCAGACTGTCGCCGTCAGTAAAGCAGATTGTGTTTAGAAATCAATGTCAATTTAACGTGAGAGAAAGCCGTCAAAAGGAACATGGAAATAATTGGTTTCAGCAAAAGGCATACATCCTCATGAGCCCCCGCAATTGCGGGGGCTCATGAGGATCTATGCCTCTTGCAGTTATATCTTCTCGGCAGTGAAAGGGTTAAACAGGCATTACAGGAATATCGAGAGATTCATTGTAAACAGGCATTACAGGAATATCGAGAGATTCATTGTAAACAGGCATTACAGGAATATCGAGAGATTCATACTGTACGTATTCCCGATAGGAACCTGTCCGACCTGTCGGAGAGAGCTCATTTATTTCTATTTGTTAAAACAATCCACCCTTACGATGTCACAATCACAGCTAGAGGCAGATCGAACATGATAGATATAGGTCATAATATGCAAACTAAAATAACGAGCCTTTCACGTTGCATAATATGCAAACTAAAATAACGAGCCTTTCACGTTGCACAGACAAGCTGTGTGTTAGGAAATAGCCAAGAGGCATCTCTTTTTTTGGGGGGTTTGTGAAACCATTTCGATGAAGTCGCGACGGGCACAGAACGCCTAACACACACTTTCAAAAAAAAAAAAAAACTCAACCCCAGAACCGTCCTAAATAACAATTTGTTTCATTGTTAACTCGGGCTCCTGTAAAGGCATTCGCTGATTTTCGTGCATGGATCTGACTCGGGCACTGCAGCCAGGCGACTAATGTCATGTAAATGAATTCCGATCGAACTGCGCCGCGATCCTAACCGCCATCAAATGTGGATTTATGAAGTAGACCTGTCGGGCCCTGAAGGGATTGTTTCTCTCTGAACAATTCGGATTTCACCGACCTGAGCACTGTTTGATGCGATCACTACGCGGACCCCTCGCATCAAACTTCGCTAGAGGTCCGCTCCGAGTTTGGTCAGACTTCGCTCAAAGGCCGATCCTAGTTTTGTTGCCTTGCCCAGATTGATCTAAAGAGATGGCGAGATAGGCGGGGTGGGGGAGGAGGCGAGCTTGAAACGGGGAGAAATTGCGTTGCTCCGGTTGATCAAGATTATGGAGAGAGAGAGAGAGAGAGAGAGAGAGAGAGAGAGAGAGAGAGAGAGAGAGAGAGAGAGAGAGAGAGAGGGAGAGAGAGAGAGAGAGAGAGAGAGAGAGAGAGAGAGAGAGAGAGAAGAGAGAGAGAGAGATGACACGCACACACACACTCACAGACGCACACACACACAAGCAAACATACATACACACTCACACGCAAGCATACACACACACAGAAGCAAGCACACACACACAAAACACACACACACACACACACACACACACACACACACACACACACACGCACACACACACAGCAGGAGGCGGTAAATTAAAGTTGATCCAAATTATGATGGTGCTAGAGGGAGGGCATCACACAGGCACTGAGAAATATTATGGCATGGCCTTTCACTCCCAAGCAAACCATTTCAAGAGGCATAGATCTTCATGAGCCCCCGCGAACGCGGGGACTCATGAAGATCTATGCCTCTTGCTGACCCCATTTACACCCGCGTTCCTCGTACGGTACACGCTTTGAGGCGTTCGATCAGTCATTAGCAGATTACGGTGGCGAGAGGATTCAAGGCTTGCTGAATCTGATAGGGAAATGAGGGATCAAAATGCTGAAAAGGTCAGACCCGACTGCAAGAGGCACAGATCCTCATAAGCCTCCGCACGTCGCGGGGGCTCATGAGAGTTCACGCCTCCCCTTTGCTGGCCACTTTTACAACCCGTATTCCCCAGGCGAGGAGGTTCATCTGGTCCCCAGTGTATGACGCCCTTGAGATGATCTGCACTCGTGGCGCTCCGCGCGCGTTTTATCTTGTAGAATTGAGATTCCCGTGATTCTGCCACCAGGAAGGTGATACCAAAACCGCCTCTCTTTTCCTACAATCGTACAGATTAGTCAAAAACAATGCATGCACAATGTGTCGTTGACACATCTTGCGAGCATTGTTCGACTAACCTGTCCAGTGCCGAGAAAATCTGAACACCGCCCAGCTGCAAGAGTTATAGATCCTCATGAGCTCCCGCAGTTGCGGGGGCCTCATGGGAATCTATGCCCCTTGCTGACACCACTCTGAATCCTTTTTCCTGGAACATCTAGGGATTGTGGGTCTTGTATTAGCGAAGATTGCATAAACCCAGCCTGCGTCAGCTGGTACTGAACGGGGTAATTTTAAAGCTGATTTTTTTTTTTTTCAAAGTTTGCTTGTTGTCCTGTGAAGGCTACATTACAGATCAGGAGATCGATCAACCATTTTAGTTCAAGGGTGGTGCCAGAACAGATTGGCGCCTGAGGCACAGTCGAATCAGTTTCAAGCAGCGGTGTCTCAGGATGAAAAGGGTTCAATCGCAACACTCACGTCTAAAGCGTCCTGCGTGTCCTCCACCACGTAGACTCTGATGCTGTAGTCCATGGAGGGCGGCAAGGCCGGGGCGAAGGCCGCCAGTCTGTAGATCTTGACCGCCTTGCCGCCAGGGACCGACTCTCCGATCAGGGCGTAGCGGTTCAAGTACTCGGTCATGATGTGACAGTGGTTGGGATCCAGTTGCGTGTAGACCTGCGAGTTGATGGTCTCGTGGCCCAGCACCACAAGCCGCTGGAGAAAAAAAAAAAATGAAAGAAAATTATGCATCATCATCACGGCCTGGAGATGGGAGGCTCTTGAGGGCTCCCTCATCGTGATATGAAAAACGTGGCAGCCAAAATGTAAAATGCAAAGAAATCTCCAACTACGGCGATACGAATGAAATGATGAGTGACTTGTTTTTCATTCGTAGTCTGAAAGGTTACAAACAAAAAGTTTACCAAGACGTAATTTGAAGGTATTAAAACTTGTCAAAGTGACAGCATCTGATGGCAAAGATTTACAGTCATAAAACGGCCTCAGGCCAAAGAAGGTAGGAAGTGCCCCTTGAGACGGTGGACAGCGCGAACAGCCGCAAGCAGCAATAAAAACAAACAGTTTAACAAAAAAATTTAAAATAGTGCATTTCCGGACATATGTTTCACTAGTAACTAACCGGGCATTGTCTAACCTGTTCAGTGCGAGCAAAATCGGAACACAACCCAACAGCAAGAGGTATAGATCCTCATGAGCCCCCGCATTCGCGGGGGCTCACGAGGATCTATGCCTCTTGCTGACACCACTTTGAATCCATGTTTCTGTGACAGCAAGTTGTGTGTGTGTGTGTGTGTGTGTGTGTGTGTGTGTGTGTGTGTGTGTGTGTGTGTGTGTGTGTGTGTGTGTGTGTGTGTTCTTTTTCTTCTTCTTCAGCGTTCCCGAGTTTCTGCCTCAGATGTCAAGATTGGTTGTTGAGATGAAGTTCGTGGTCTGCAGTAGGTCTAGAATGGACTTACTTACTTACTTACGCCTGTCACCCCTACCCGGGTATAGGCCGTCGACGAGAGACCTCCAGCAACTCCTGTCCTGTGCTTCTCCTTCGATTCTACTCCAGGTGGTTCCCAGTCTCTTGATGTCTGCTTGGAGGTCTCGACGCCAGGAGTTTCTCGGCCTACCTCTTTTCCTCTTTCCCTGGGGGTTCCATGACAATGCCTGCCTAGTGATACTGGAAGCTGGCTTTCTCAGACTGTGACCGATCCATCCCCATCTTCTTCGCCCAATTTCATTCTCTGCTGTTATCTGCTCTGTTCTCTCCCAGAGTCTGACGTTGCTGATCTTCTCTGGCCAGTGGATTTTCAAAATTCTTCTAAGGCAACTGTTCATGAAGGTCTGTACTCTGTTGACTGTGGTTTTTGTCAATCTCCAAGTCTCTGCTCCATATAGGAGAACTGCTTTTACATTGGAGTTGAAAATCCGGACTTTGGTGTGTTGTGACAGCTCTCTGGAACTCCACACTTTTTTCAACTGGAGAAAGGCTGCTCTGGCTTTACCGATTCGTGCTCTGACATCTGCATCAGTGCCGCCTTTTTTGTCTATGATGCTCCCGAGATAGGTGAAGGACTCCACCTCCTCCAACGGGGTGCCAGCAAGCAAGACTGGTTCTTCCCTGGTTGCGTTCAGCCTCATTGTCTTTGTTTTCTGTTTGTGAATGGTGAGGCCCACTTGGGACGAGATGTCAGCAAGCCTCGTGGTCTTGTCCTGCATTTGTTGATGAGTGTGGGACAGTAATGCCAAGTCGTCTGCAAAATCGAGGTCGTCAAGCTGTGTCCACAGTGTCCACTGTATTCCACTTCGTCTGTGCTCTGTGGTCATCTTCATGACCCAGTCTATGGCCAGTAGGAAGAGGAACGGAGACAGCAGACACCCCTGCCTGACCCCAGTTCTGACCTGGAGCTCTCTGGTGAACTGCCCTTCGTGGATCACGCGACATGTCATGCCATCATAGCTGCTCTTGATCAGGCGGACGAGCTTTGTGGGTACACCGTAGTGTCGTAGGAGTTTCCACAGAGTCTCTCGGTCCACGCTGTCAAATGCTTTCTCATAATCCACAAAGTTGACGTACAGCGGGGAGCTCCACTCCAGAGACTGTTCCACGATGATGCGGAGAGTGGCGATCTGGTCTGTACATGATCGGTTCTTCCTGAATCCTGCTTGCTGGTCTCTCAGCTGGGGGTCAACGGAGCTCTTCATTCTTTCTAGGATGATCCTGTTGAAGACCTTTCCTGGTACTGACAGCAAGGTGATTCCTCTGTAGTTGGCACACTTGCTGAGGTCGCCTTTCTTGGGAAGCTTGATTAGGTACCCCTCCTTCCAGTCAGCCGGCATCACCTCCTCTTCCCAGATCTTTCCAAACAGTGGGTACAGCATCTCAACTGTTGTCTCTAGGTCTGCTTTCAGAGACTCCGCTGGGATGCCATCTGGCCCTGCTGCTTTGCCATTCTTCAAAAATGCCACTGCTTTTCTGATCTCTTCCCGGCTGGGTCTGTCACAGCTGATGGGTAGGTCGGTCTCTGCCGGCTGGATGTCGGGGGGGTCGGGTGGGCTAGGTCTGTTCAGTAACTCTTCAAAATACTCGGCCCATCTGTCGAGTTGGTCTGCTCTGTCTGCAATAGGCTTGCCTTCTTTGTCTTTTACTGGTCTTTCTGTATGGCCATACTTACCCGACAATCTTCTGGTAATGTCGTAGAGCTGTTTCATGTTGCCGCTGCCTGCTGCCTTTTCTGCCTCTGCTGCCAGGCTGTCTGTGTAGGCCCTCTTGTCTGCCCTGATACTCCTCTTCACCTCGCGGTTGGCTTCCGAGTATTCCCCCTGTGCCCTTACTTTGGCTGCTCTCGTGCGACTGTTGTTGACCGCTGCTTTCTTCTGCTTCCTCGCTTCTATCTTCTTCAAGGTCTGTGCCGACAGCCAGTCCTTGTGATGGTGTTTCCTGAACCCTACAGTGTCTTTGCAGGTTGAGTTCAGCGCCTCTCTAACTGCCTTCCACTGCTGCTCTGTGGTGACCGCCTCCTCTTCATTTACTAGCTCCTGTAGCGCTTGAAACCGGTTGGACAGCATCAGTTTGAACTCTTCTCTAACTCCAGTTTCTCTCAGTAGGCCTACATTATAGCGCTGTCTTCTTGTTGTCTCTGTGCGGCTTTTCTTTAGCTTGAGCTTCATTCTTAAGGTAAGCAGATGGTGGTCTGAGGCGACATCTGCTCCCCTCCTCACTCGAACATCTTGAAGGGATCTTCTGAATTTCTTGCTAATGCAGATATGGTCTATTTGGTTCTCTGTTGTATGGTCAGGTGAGACCCAAGTTGCTTTGTGTATTCTTCTGTGTGGGAAGATGCTGCCTCCAATGACAAGTCGGTTTAGAGCACAAAAGTCTACAAATCTCTCCCCGTTCTCACTCATCTCCGAGCCTAGTCCCTGTCTCCCCATCACCTCTTCGTATCCGGTGTTGTCCTCCCCTATTTTGGCATTAAAATCGCCCATGACGATGGTAATGTCTCGCTCCGCACATTTGTCCACGGCACTCTGGAGTCGGTCGTAGAACTCTTGTTTCTCTTCCTCGTCACTGTCATTGGTGGGCGCATAACACTGGATGACGTTCAGCTTGAGCTTTTTCTTGGTTCTAAAGGCTGCTGTTATAATTCTTGGCCCAAGAGGTTCCCAGCCCATCAGCGCTCTCTGTGCCACTGGTGACAGCATGAGTGCTACTCCTTCTGTATGGGGGGCATTCTCCTCTTCATGACCTGAATACAGAATCATCTCCCCACTTAACAGCCTTTTCTGGCCAGACTGCGTCCATCTGGCTTCACTGATACCTAGCAGGGAAAGGTTGTACTTTTGCATTTCCGCTGCTATCTGGGCGGCCTTGCCGCTCTGGTACATGGTCTTGACGTTCCATGTGCCCATGGTTGTATCCCTGGATAGAGAGAGGCGGCTCGGTCCTGTGGCTTCCGAAGACTTCCGGCTTTCACCACAGGACGTCATAAGTCTTCTAGTAGAAGAACCTTCCTCCTCCAGGAAAGGAATTACTGTTAGTCTTTTCGTCGGCGTTTTTGTAGCTATTTCCTTTTTTGCAGGGTGGGGAAGCTACCCCCACGCCCAACCCCCTTACTAGGAGGACCAGGGGTTTTCTGTCGGGGTCACCTTCCCTTAGACCATGTTGGTTCACGGCACCTTATTTCATTCGGTGCACCCCTCTCACGAGGGACCCCCTATCCACCACCCAGGGGACGCGCCTCAACGCCGTATGGTCCCAGCGCGAGGGTCTAGAATGGAGCCCCAGAGTTTCTCTGACAGCGTCGCTTCATGTGGCCAGTGCTGTATCCTGGCGTCTTGGTACAGGGGACAGGACTGCAGTACATGCTCTGGGGGTCTGTAAACCAGTTTCACACATGCAGTCTGCAGTGTGTGACAGTCCAAGGCAGTGCAAGTGTGCACGCAGTCGGCAGTGACCAGTCCTTAGACGGAATATGGTGGTATTTTGGTGGCGCTGGAGGTGTTTTAACTGGTCGGCATCGGATGGTGGGTTGTGTTGGGTCTGCCAGTCTGCATGATAGTGCCGCTTAATGAGGGTTTTGACTTCCTGTGTGTGTGTGTGTGTGTTGAATTATCGCATATTTGCAGAGACTGTCACTATCAAAATAAATGCTACTGTATACTCACCCTCCACTGTGGTGGTTCATCCAAGGGCGAGTCACTGCGGTAGAGGGAGAGAACCCAGCTGCCCTGTCGCATGCTGGCGCAGTGTTGGAAGGACAGGATGACGGGTTTCATGAGCACGATGCCGGGCGGCCCCACCAACACCACTGGACTCAGGATGGACTGGTGCTCTGTGGGAACCGAACACACGCCAAACTAGTCGGTGCTTTCTGAGGGATGTCACCCTTAGTGCTGTCGGTAGCGCGTTTTGTCGAGGTGATTCCTCAAGGAATCACCTCGATCAAACGCGCTACCGATAGCCAGAGGGTTAAGGTAGCAGGAAGGAATACAGCCGCTATGAGAGCTCACCTTTCATTAACACATTCTGCTCCAGGACCGAAATCCGCAAATTTTGAAGTTGCCCCCCTGAAGACTGTATTACACTTCTGGAAACAGATCGATCGTGATAGTTCAAGGGTTGTGCCAGAATAGCTTGGCGCCTATGGGCGCCAAGTTATTCTGGCACAACCCTTGAACTATCACGCTCGATCCATGCCTTGCCGTGGCGTGTCGGCGTTGAATGGGTTAAAGACCACAATTTAGGTGGCTGTGATACTTCTTGCCCTTCGAGACTTCCATATCTTTTATAAAAACACTTGTCATTAAGACCACTCCTTTTTTTTGTTTGTTGCAAAATGGCGTTTCTTCAAACACGATCTACTGTACAATACAGGCGCTAGCTGGCAAGGGAGAAAACTGCCGCAGTGAACGCAGGGGCCAAAATGGCAGACATGAAACTGACTATTCAGACAAAAAGACCACGACTGGTTTATCTTCAAAGTGTTGCCTATTTACGTATTTGTGTACTGGTCTATTATTTTGGACCTTAGGGGTGTATGTGGACCGTGAGGAGAAAAAGTTGTCAAAATGAGCTCAAAATGTGGTCAAAAAGAGGTGAAAAAGAGCTCAAAATGTGGTCAAAAATGGTCAAAATGCGGTCAAAATTGGTCAAAATGTGGTAAAAAAGCGGTCAAAAAGAGCTCAAAATGTGGTCAAAAATGGTCAAAATGCGGTCAAGAAGTGTCAAAATGTGGCGAAAAAGCGGTCAAAAATGCTCACAATATGGTCCAAAAGCGGTCACTTTACGACCTTACTGAGGCACTGATAAAAACGTACATGAAACTGAACAGACGATATAGACAGAGCAATGTAATAGAAAAAAGAAAGGAGGCAATAGAATTCACTAAACGACAGCTACATCAATATAATGCACAGAACCAGTCGTCAGTTTCCACGAAAAGACGGACAAGAAATGAAACTGAATAGCTGTCAGACAGACAGACCCACATAAATGGAATAAGACTTGTACACTGAGCAGATGACAGGAAGTTCGATCCACTCTAGGGACCCGTTAGTCAATCTCCTTGACGAGAGACATTGGGGGAAAAGGGGTGCTAGTCTGTGATTTTGGACCTTACGGCTGAAAGCCGTAAGATCCAAAATCGCAGATCGGCACACGAACGAAACCCAGAACCTGACAGTTGTATGTAATTGACCTCGAAAGGAGACACTGAAACTGTACAGACGTCAGGCCTTTCAATGTACAGGACAAAAAGAAGGAATCGATTTCCCGCCGAACAGTCGTACCCGGAATAAACCCTCAAGTCGCGGGACAGCTGAAGCCGATCTTGTCAAGCAAGACGCTTAGATTCTCATAAGCCCCTGCGACGACAGGTGCTCATGAGAATCTATCTATCTCGCACATGGAAAGAACAGACTAATGAAAGAAAGAAATTATTTTTAAAAAATCAATTTGTAGAATAGACACAATTTTATCCAGCAAGATTCTTATGAACCCTTCAAAAATGATGGGGCTTATGTGAATCTATGTGTCTTGCGCGTGGGAAGGGTTGGATGAGAGACAGGAAACGAAAAAAAAAAGAGACAGTGAAACTGAGCAGACGACAGGCCAGTCGATAGCGTGTAGGCAATGAGTGGTCAATTACCCGCCAATCTGGGCCTATCCTTGTCGTCTCTGCACACCGCCATGTAGATTTCCTCCACGTGACCCCTCTTGATCGCGCCCTCTGGGACAGTCAGCATCACTCCTGCAACGCACGAAAAGAATGTATGGGCATTTTTCTTTAATCAATCACGTAATGTCCTGTGAGACGTTTAATGAAAGGACGTTTTGTTCCACTCCTTCACTGCAATTGGACGCAGGTTGTGGTTCTGGAATCTTTCACCCATTTGGCCCCGAGTCCCTACAGCAGGAGATGGATCGACCATGATAATTCAAGGGTAGTGCCAGATTAGCTTGGCGCCTAGGCGCCAAGCAAATCTGGCACTACCCTTGAATCATCATGGTCGATCCATCTCCTGCAACGGGTACGTAGTCGTTAGGCAACACCTGCAAAATTTGAGAAATGGGACCTTGGGGCTAGAGGGGTTAACCCGACGCCAAAGAAATCCAAGGAACGTGGATACAAAGTGGACTCAGCAAGAGGCATAGATCCTCAAGAGCCCCCGCAACTGCGGCGGCTCATGAGGATCTATGCCTCTTGCAGCTAGATCATGTCAATACTGGCTCTTGTTTCAACGGGTTGAATAAAGGGTGGTTGGTTACAAGTACATTGCTTAACGTCCCGACAGCAACAAGACTTTCTCAGGACGTGCCTGCACTGCTTGTGAAAAAAAAAAAAACAAAAAAAAAAAAAACAACCCAACCAAACAAACACACAACTAAACAGGATATTGAATGTACCTCGCCAGCCAGTCTAATACACTAAATAAACCTAGGACCATTTAGCGTCACACATCCAATATCAAGAGCTACAGGCAGCGCAGACAATAGGGAGAGTTTAAAAAAAGAAAATACAGATGAATGGACCAAGGGTAGACAGAAACACATGCCCCAGAATAGAGGGGAAAACCCACCCTGTGGGGCTGACCAGGATGACCCTGGGAACTAAAAAGTAGTTAAGCCACCCAAGTCACCCAGGGCAGACCCGGGTGGGGGTTGAATAAAGGTGTGGGAAGACGAAGCAGTCATGCTCTAGGTTACATCAAAGATATTGACAGATTAGGATGCATTTTTCTTCACCTGGAGCTTAAAAAAGAAAGAAGAAAAGACACACGTAGTAATATAAATCAAATATCTATGCAAAGCCATCATCCCGTCCCCCCCCCCCCCCACTTCCACCTCCATCTACATAAATTATTTATAGCCAACACTGCAACTAAAATGTACACCAGAAAATAAATCAACCCTAATTTTGAGTTTCGAACTAAAAATAACGCTCTAAAAAAACACACACCCTGTCTAATAAACAGCAATCTCTTTTTTTTTTAATGATTATTTTCATCAAAACTGACTGCACTCAATAATCTCACGCACGCAGTGTCAATTTTGAGAAGTCTCGCTTTTTCTTGAAAGTTGAAGAGGTCTCAGACTATAAATAATCCCTAGTTGAGACTAGTTGAAAAAGCTCCAGGCTATTAATAATCTTCCAGAAATATTCACAAGTGGTATGCCTGCACTTTTGTGTCATAGTGCATCAGGCCAATTTGTCACAATGTGCGGTGTCAGATGTTGCGAAAATGGAACAATGATACAATTGCTAGAGGCACTGCGTGTGTGCGGCCTTGCTTTCCTGTTTTCTTAGTGCGCAAAAGGTCATCGGGTCCACGTCGGCCCGATGGTCTTTTGGTTACTGGGGTATTATTCCTATGAAGTTCAGCGCCAAATGATATATACTGATGTGTGATGTTGAGAAATTAGGCTACTTGTTTGACTTATCTGGCGTCTATTATATTAATTATGAGTGTAGCGGTCTGTGGTTTTAGATCTTGTGGCTCTCGGTCGTAATGTTCAAAATCACATACCACCGCACACATTATGTATTTCCGGCTCGGCACTTTCGGCAGCTACTCATCGGAAGTGCGTCACATCAGTTACAATGCACCTCTAAAAAGCACACTGGTAAGCATGCACTACTCTGGCGCTATCACGGTCCATCTAACGACGTAATCATTGACTCTGAGGGTCATGATTAAGCTTTAACACACTGGCGCTGGACAGGAGAAGAAGGAGAGCCAAGAATGTATAATCATTGTACACTAGCTTCGCCGTTTTTCTGCATCCCGTGCCGGCAATGGGTGGATTTGTTTTGTTATAGCACTCTGTGTCAGCTTCTGGCAAAACAACTGCGCATTTCCTGCCGTAAGTGCGAGCTGGTGCCATGTGGTACGAACGCGAATTCCAGCAACCGCTTTGTCACGCTGCAATCACAAGCATGCACGCTGATTTCACACTACTTTTTTTTTCGACCGAGAAACGTAAGCTCATATCATTTTCAACAAGAGGCATAGATTCCCAAGAGCCCCTGCGGCTGCAGGGTCCCATGCGAATCTATGCCTCTTGCAGATAGGCGGGACCCACTTGGTTCAGTTCATCTGGACCGCAGACAAAATAGGATAAGAACCGCATCAATTTACATTTGTGTGCCTGACACTATTATTTGACATTCATGACGAGTAGCCGCGTGGAAATTTAAAGTTCGCTTCTGCAAAACAACCTCATAAAAAGTATCATGCCTTTTTTGAAATACTTTTTGTGTGTCTTGAATGCGTTAATCTGTGTCAAGTTTTACTTCTTTTAACGTGAGACATTGTTTTCTGACATGGAAAAAAATAACATAGGGAATGCCTCCAGAGATTGCACTGAAATAAATAAAAGAAACAATTGCTACTGTGTACGGCTTCAACAGACGCGTGTTTTTATTCAGTGTCATGCACAATGCTGCTATGCAAGAGGCAGTCATTGCGTGGCTTATATTACCAGCGCCAAGGCGAACAACTCTGATTCAGTGCAAAACGGCAACAAAAGGTGTCGCTGATGTGTGTTAGGTGCCAAAAACCCGGATGTCTCGCGAGACTCAGCGTGGCAGCCAGACCAATTTCTGGCCCGCGCATAGCTCATGCTTTCCCGATCGTCTGCCATTCTCGTGTGACAACCTTCAAGAGGCATATATTCTCATGAGTCCCTGCGGCTGCAGGGACTCATGAGAATCTATCTCTTGCTGGTATCGGGTTGACTTTATTTACCTCGTTCTCACCTCTTTCAATGAACGGCCGGTGTCGTTTTGGGTTTAACAATAAACGCCATGGCAAAAATACACTTGTCTTTGTCCTAGCTAACAAACAGCTGCCTTCATCATCATCACGTAAGTTGCATTTCTGAGTAATGGAAAAGCGATTTTTGGGGGGGTTACTTTCTTTCCTTCTTGTTTTTTTCCCCTGCCCCCCCCCCCCCACACACACATATGTTCTTGAGAGCACCCGCAGACTAAAAGGATTAATGAGGACATTTTCTTTTTGCTGTCTCAATAATCTCCTGTTTTTGCTGCAAGAGTTGGTCTTTTAACACTTAATACCCGAATTAAGCAGAACCCATTTGCAGGACTCCTCGGGGGAGGGGGGGGAGGGGGGGAGGGGGGGGGGCGGGGAGGTAAAGAGGACCACACACTGGCTGTCTCCTTCGATTCGCTGCCGTGCAGCGAATCGAGGGAGACAACCAGTGTGTGGTAAGGACCTTTAACTCTTGCTGACCCAACTGACAACCTGTTCTTCAGAAGGTCTTCTCTCTTCTTACCTGATTCCGGCAGAACGAGCCGACCGCCAGTGTAGTTGAATGTGCTCCACGTGACGGCCTCGCTATCCACGTTGCCTGGCAGCTGCACTGAGATCACCGACTGCCGGGAGCCCTGGAGACTGTCCGAGTGGCCAGAGTTGGGCCGACTGTGGCTGGACTCCGGGGCCGGCGGGGGCGGGAGCCCTGCCTTGTTCTCCTTGATGGTCAGCTTGTCCATGGAGGAGTTGAGGTTATGGTTCAGGGTGGGCTCCACGAACACAGTCTTATTCTGCCGGCCCAGAGTGCCAGACAGCCTATGCTGAGGCGTCAGCTTGCCGTCACTCAAGTAACCCTGGGAGTTGATGTCGCCGGGGGAAGGGAGGTTGAAGTGGGCGTTGGGGACGCTGTAAAGGTTATCGGAATTCAGCGACTGCAGGTCGGAAGCCCCGGGGGTGTAAGGGGGGTCGGGGGGCAGGTACGGGGGCGACTTGTCCAGGGTGCCCATGTGGTTGTTGTTGGGCGAGTCGGCGGAGTTGCTGGTGGAGTTGGTGCCGCTGTGCTGGTGGTGGTAGGGGTGCTGCTGATGCTGCACCGTCACCACCGTCTGCGTCACGTCCGGTTGCACCGACACCATGTCTGCACACAACGACAACATCCACAATTAACACTGCGCACGAGCAACGCGTGAAAAATGGTTTGAAATATGTGCAAGTCTGTGATTTTGGAACTTGCGGCCGGAGCACATTTTAAGACATAGGGTCTCATGATCTACAAAAAATGGTGAATGATAACTGTGTGGGGATGCTTACGTATTGTCCTTTCTGGGTGGAAATGTGTGCTCTTCTACTACGGACCTGCAGCCGTAAGATCCAAAATTACGGGGTAGCACACACAAATTGCTCTTCAGCAGTACCGATATACCTAAAAGCTGAAAATCGTTCAGTCACACATTGAGCACTCATGCTATTTTATTAATGCGCACTCATGTTATTGTAATTAATTTTCCGTCAACCCCATCCCCTCTTGGCGCAGAAACTGGACATCAAACCCAACTCACAAGCTTTGCTCCGGGTTCCAATACCTCATGATCGTAAAGGCGCAGATACACGGTCCGTTCGTGTCGTGCGACTGTGCGGGTCGGTCGGCCGCCTGATCGGAAGTCTGACGGGATGGAGCGCTACACGTTCCCGCATAGCCCGACCCGCAGATACCACTGCCTGCTGGAAATTCCAGAAGGGGTCAAGGCCTCTGCTTCGGTAAACAATGGCGGATTCACACGGCAGCAGCGCCATTTTTCAAAAGAGAGGGGTGTGCGCGAAACTCGCAATGTGATTGGTCATCCGGTACCAGCCGTCAGACTCTGCGGGCTGAAAGTAGCGCCAGCCTCTACTCGTCCCGCGGCCCGCGCGATCCGATGGTGACGTCAGAAATCTGATAGTTGCCCTGGAAACCCATCAGATCGCGCACAGTCGCACGACACGATCTGACCGTGTATCTGCGCCTTAACATGACCTTAAGATGCGGGACAAAACTGCACCCACGAGCTTCCCCCACACCCTGCCCCCACCCCAGAGGAGATTATTCTTCCCTGCTATCCTGCTTTTTCAACCCCTGAATAATTTCCTTCTCATGATTATTCCAAGCCGTCATATTTTCCTTCTGCTCAATCCGCCAGACAAACAAAACAGTGTATACATGTATCTAACGTTGCTGCCGATTAAGGCATCAACATACTGCCTGTGGAAGAGGCGTAGATCGTCATGAGCCCCTGCGATTAGCAAGGGCTCATGAGGATCCATGCCTCTTGCAAGATCCAAATCCACCTTAGGAGAATATCTCTTGCCGAAAATCGTCCATGTAAATGTTCCTCGAAAGTTACGTGACCTGACAAATATTTTACATCGGTGTTCTACAGGCAAAGATGGTCATGGGGATTTCAGCCTAAGACTGAGAGAAAAGATGGAGGTGTCATATCACAAACATGCCCCTCTCAGACAATGGCCCGATTACAAACAGTAAGCACGGGTGCAGGGCTGTTTTATCGCGCGGAGCACGAACGCTGGAACATTACTGCACTGTCCACAGTCTTGGGCTGAAACCACCTTAAATTCCCTTAATCTGAGGAGATAAGAAGTAAACATGACTGATCATCTAACATGAGGCATAGACATGCATCATGCAGCGGCTGGTGAAGATCTGTGCCTCTTGACGGGGCGGGGTTTTAACTGATGAACTGACTTAAAACACTAAGCACCAGACACGTTAAAAACCCGTAAGAATTCTCAATAATCTCTCTCGTCTGAGGAACACAAAATATTTTACACTGATGTCTATTAACAAGAGACATAGATCCTCATGAGCCCATGCGATTGCAGGGGCTCATGAGGATCTATGTCTCTTGCAGATGGTTAATCGGCCGTGCCCAGAACAGCTCTCCTTCCCCTAATGCTGTCCTTGCACTAAGACAAAGCCATCCATCGTACGAGGCGGGCACGGCTCTAATCAAGGGGCCCGCTTTGTCGTGCCTTGCCCAGACACTCCGCAAACAATATAAATTTCCTTTTAGGCCCTCTTGACAAACATACTAATTTTCCCTGGACATGAGCAAAAATAATGCTATCAGTTACTCTCAGTCTCTCTCTCTTCCTCTCGATTTCCCCTCAGATCTGGCTCTTTCTCTTAGTCAGAAGCATTCGAAGAAGATGCGTCATTAAACGAAGATGTACACTGCTAGTCCCTCTGTCTTGGTTTTCGGATGACAGAATATGGCGCTGAATCGTCTCAGCAAGAGGTATAGATTCTCATGAGCCCCTGCGCCTGCAGAGGCTCATGAGAATCTATGCCTCTTGCGGCTAGCCAGCTACATGACACAGGTGTCAGCCTTTACACAGAAGGCCCGCATGTGGATGTAATGGTGTGGCGACCGTAGGAAGGTTAAAAAGTAATCATATTCCAAAGGCTTTTCTAGCGTCTGGATGACACGTATGTAAATGGGGATGAGCCGTGCCTTGTAGAGAACCTTGCATGGGGCTCGTGAAGATCTACGACTCTCGCAGACGGCAAGGGATTTGGACACCGTCTGTTTAGCGGCGTTGTATGTTCCATGGTAGGGTATCTGGGATCTCACAACTAATGTTTCTGCTGACACGTTACGTCCAGAAAGCTCACAGATCAAGTCATTTGCCATGTTCTACAGGTCGTCAAAGAGGCTGCTCTAGTTTTACTCTGCGTGTGTAACATGAAAAACAAACCTAATTCCAAATCAACTCTTTATGAGTCCATACAGTTGCGTTTTTAATCCTTCACAGCCGAGAAAAATTACATAACACCGAATGCAAGAGGCACAGATCCTCATGAGCCCCCGCAATTGCGGGGGCTCATGAGGATCTATGTCTCTTGCTGAAACCATTTTGTATTCATGTTCCTTGGACGGCTGGCAATCTTTGCCGTTGAATTTACAATGATTTCAAAAACACAGTGTGCGTCCACTGACACGGAATCACAGTGAACTGTTTAAATCCTGATAGGAATAGGAACACAAAAATTATTGCATAATTATATTATAATTATATAGAACAGCAAAGTTGTTGCTTTCATAATTCCCCTGATTTCTCTTCTTCTCCTTGTCTCTTTGGTCGTCTTTTCAATGAGGGTGGGGGGGGGGGGAGTTTGTGGGCCTAAAAAAAGCGAGGCGGTCCTGGCAGGGAGCGTGAGTCACATACAACGGCGTCACGGGCGAGAGTGGTAAAAGGCTGAGCCGATCATTAGCCATGAGACAGCCTCCTAAGCGGGTAACCCATTCAACTTTAGCACACCCTAAAACAGGGAATTGATCGACCATGATAGCGCAATGTCGGTGCCAGAATAACTTGGGAGTAATATGCAAGGTCGGTGTCAGAAGAACTTGGGAGTAATGTTCAAGGGTGGTGCCAGAATAGCTTGGCGCCTACAGGCGCCAAGCTATTCTGGCACCACCCTTGAACAAAACGGTCAATCAGTGTTCTGTGTGTAACGGTCCAGGCGCAAAGCTATTCTAGCATCACCCTTGAACTGCCACGGGTCGATCGATATTTTGCTGTCGCGTGTGAGAGCTGCGCACGCTAATCCTTCCTCCATGCGTCTGCTTGGGGACGCTTCGTTAGCTTGTCAGTGCGTGTGAAACGAAGATTAATTTGACGATGCAAGATTTTTCTTCTTGTTTTCCTTCATTCACGGCTGTCCTTTCTCGTTTCGCTCTTTCTTCTGGTGCCTTCCAGCACTGGTCGCGAATGTGTGACACAGAAGTACAAAAATCATGTGCTGTTTGTGCAGCCCATCATAGAGGACTTGCTTGCACTGCTTAGCGGACTATTTTAGTGCGGCAGTTTGAGAAACCCTGGCTGTTCGAATACCAGACGACTGAAGGATTGTGATAAAAATTAACCCTTTGCGTTTCGGTAGTCTAAAGACACTACCGAGACGCAAAGGGTTAAATTGTCTACGATAAACTGATGGCCTCTTCGTATGGCATACACTGGACACATACACCTCAATTTGCAGGAACAAAACAAAAAAAGTAATTTGTTTCTCTACATAGCGATGTTCTTCGCACGCAAAATCGTAATAACAAAATTAATTTGTTTTCGAGGGAAAAAAAAAAAAAAAAGCAACGGTGTACAATGTGGTCAAAATATGTGATCTGAGACTCTATGAGCGGGAAAAAAAAAAAAAAAAAAAAAAAAAAAAAGGCACCCGCATGACAACGCGATTACGCGCCAAAATGCTAATGACAAGGCTGCGTGAGAACACTATCGAGTCTGATTTTGACTTGTCGAACTTTTAGGCAATTTTGCCGATGCAATGCCCAGCAAGCAAAGACCCTCGGACCCACGACGGCCGCAGAGGACGTGCGTGGGCCCACTGCGGCCGCCGTGGGTCCGAAACCGTTTTGCCAGTGCGGTGGACAGCCAATAGTTAACAGACGGTTAGGTACATAGCTGAAGAAGTCTAACGCCGAGCACGCCATAAAGGCCACCTCACTGCGGGCATCACAAGATGGTGAAGGGACTGGGGAGCGATCACTGACAAAGAGGATATTTTGCCTGTGCCCCGTCTGCAGAAGACTGGGATGTCAGGTCATTACGCCTCTATCGCGAGCTAACGCACTGGCGACACAGGCCTGAGGGCAAGCTTGAGAGGTACCCCATGATTTCAGTCGCAAATTTTGAATCTCAATAACGTTCTATATATGGGGCGCGGAGACGTAAAAAAAGAGGTACATGGCTATCTGCAAGAGGCATAAATTCTCATGAGCCCCTGCGACTGCAGGGGCTCATGAGAATCTATGCCTCTTGCAGACTGAAGGAGAAATGCTCGATGATGCACACAGATTTGAGGAACTGTTCCGAACAGCTCTTCGTGTTATTGCAAACTTGTTACAATCTTTTTGTCTCTCTCTCCATCACCTCTCTTTCACTGCATACCCTGTTATGTGAATCTCCTGTATATTTCGACTTCACGTTCCTCTCCCCACTGATATTACCAACTAAAAGTACAGCACTCCGTATGGCGAGCTGTAAGTTCTTTTTTCTCTCCCCGAAACCGTTATCCCTTTTCTTTGTACTTTCAGTTCTGTTTTCCTTCTCCTGCTAAACCCCAGAGACAGCACACCACCAAATGAGACACTGTTTCCGATGTGTCTTGTCCGACTTCAGCGGCGGATCTTTAAAAGGGGGTGTGGGGGCAGAAATCCTGCAAGTGAATGTTCGAAAAAAAAAAAGAAAAAAAACCCTAAAGCTCATACGCCTAAAATTTACTACAAGCTTGCATGCTCCATTAACCTTTTGGCTGTCGGTAGCGGTTCTGTCGCGATGATTCCTGCCGGAATCTTCGCGACAAAAACCGCTATCGACAGCCAAAGGGAGCCCCTCCCGTTAAATCCGACCGCGGAGTCCGTGCCTGTCAACCTTAACCTCATGCGATACTTGCCTCCATTTTTGGTAATTTTCTTCTCATCGTCTGTCAGCGACTGACTGGCATCTGAAAAGAGCAAGAAACAGAAAAAAATTTCCCATTTTACCACGAGAAAAAGAAGACAAGAAAACACCCCGTCCCATTATGAAAACGAAAGATCAAACAACCAGATAGCAAAAAAAAAAAAAAAAAAAGAAGCGCATTACATCTATAATACTCTGGGCCCCTTAACAAGGGGCGTATTCAGCCTGTCTACATTCAAGTCACATGTCTAAATTAAAAAAAAATCTCCGTTTGAGAAACAGAGATGTGAGTAAATTGGAGCCGATCCCCATCGACAAGCGGCATAGATTCTCATGAACCCCTGTGCCGCTTGCAGACAGGAAAGGTTTAGCTTACAGACACTTTTTCAAGTCATAATGGTCCCTCTCTTTGGCTGGAGAAGTAGAACACGGGTGTGCTGGGTGCTGGTCTGCAGTTTCGGACCATACGCCTCGAACCCGTCAGGTCCAAAATCACAGACTACCTGATGCATTTGCCCCCCCCCCCCCCTCCTGAAAAATTCTCGTACAAAAAAAGAAAAGAAAAGAAGAAAAAAAAAGATCCTTTACCTTACAAAAGCTCGCTGTCTGTACGCTATACAACTATTACTTATTACCGTCCGTTGCAAGCCCACTTAAATAGTTCCGAATGTCATTCGCTGTTAACGTAACTTTTCCTCAGAAAAATGGTGCACTGCAAACGTCTCGTGGACAAAAAGGTTTGACGCAATATCGTGTGTGCTGGTCTGTGATTTTGGCCCTTACGGCCGACGGCCGTAAGGTCCAAAATCACAGAGACCACCATACCTGTGTCTGGTCGACGAGACTGTCAAGCGCAGTCTGGCTATTTCTTGTCAGATCTACATGAATATGGGTTTGCGAAACACCGCCGCAATCTGGCCCGCATCGTGAGTGTGCTCCGAGACACGTATTGGAATTAGTCTCGCCAGGCGAATTAAGAGCAATCACACATCAAAAACTGACAGCTTCTCTGATCCACTGTGTGAGCAAGGTGTGTTCTGATACTCCCCTACCCCCTACTCTTTACTTTCATGGGGTTGGGGTGGGGATGGGGATGGAACAGGTGATGGAGGTGGAGAAGTCACACATAATAGAACCTGGCATCTCGCTGTGTGAGCACAGGGGTGTTACAATATTTTTGTCTATTTATCCTTTACTTTCATGGTGGCGAGGCGGGTGTTTACTTTATTTATTGTCTTTTTTTTTTCCTCAGTTAAATCCATCACGATAGAGGCTTCTTAACGATACGTTTCTTTTTATGCGTCATGAAAGAGAAATGTCTTGAAAGAGTGTTTCATTCGCCCTGGGTGGGTGCCAGGTTGCTAATTTACAGCCAATGAATTGCAAAAAAGAGCAACGACCAAGAGCAATTCAGACAGCATGCACGGCAGAGACATTGCCTAACCACCGCAGTAGCAAATAATAATAAAAGCTCGTGGGCCAGAGGACTATTTCCGTTCAGATGTCGCGTCTGCCACTTTTCAACGTCTTGCAGTGAAAAGATAAAAGTCACCACGTGATGTCCTATAACAGTCCACTAAATCGGCCTAGTAATTGTTCTGTTATTCAGCGCGAATTACAGTCCACCTGCAAGAGGCGTAGATTCTAGAAAATCTATGCCTCTCAGTCAACTACGGACAAATTTACATTTTTACTGTAACTATTTTATTTATGACGCTGTAAAGTACAGGGACAGAAATGGTCATTTAGTTGTTCATTTAGGTGGAATTGACGTCCACGCCAGCCGACCACACAAATCAAAGACAATACCTACTGACGGCCTTATACTGACACGATCAAGCCGCCACATAGCTTCTGGCCCACCTGAGTCTGATTCGCGCATAAATCTACACATTTTCTGCATCAACTGTTTGATGCAATCCGGAGTGATAGGCAACGCCTTGGGGCATAAGGATGATTAGGACTGGAGGTAGATGAAGTGTGCAGAGGTGGTGATGGTGATGGTGATGGTGGGGGTGGTGGGTGAGGCGGGGTAGGGGTGATGGCGGAGAGGGAGGATGGGAATGAGTTGGTTAGTCCAAGCAGTCGTTTTCGAAATAGGGGATATATTGCGGGTTGCAGACTGATTCAGACCAGGGACCAAAACGGAGCACCTTGCTCGGTGCCTTTCGCAGGATTTAAGCTCACTCATACTAAGCCTGACCCAGAACAAAGCCAGTTATTTCTCTACAATCCGATAGACAGAAAAAAATAGTTGTCTGTTTGTACCGTTTGTCTAATTTGAAAATCCAGTAAACGTTTTGTTCTCTATACTCTACAGCGTATTTTTTTTTTTTTTTTTTTTTGCAGGCGCGCATCTTCTAGCAGAGGTCTGTTGAAAGAGTTATGAGATGTACAGAAATGTGGATGGAAAAGGGGTGGGTGGGGGTGGAGGGGGGGGGGGGGCGTGTGATTTTGTACAAGGTGTTTAGACTGGTTCAAGATGCTTAGCAGTAGGTCTTCCGATTCTGACCCACGATAGCATTCGCCAGGGTGGGAAGATAAGGTTAATCAAGGTTATTTTGACTCCATCATGGACTATGCTCTCCATCTGACATCACTTCCTCCTTCCTAGAAACACGAACGTAAACACAGGTCAGCAAGAGGAACGGATCCTCATGAGCCCCCGCGAATGCGGGGGCTCATAAGGATCCGTTCCTCATGCACATGGCTTTGATACTCCATATTTCGCTTGAAAGAGTGATTCAAGATACGTCCACATAGGTCTTCCGGGAGCGAGATGACCTAAGAGAGAATAGCCTGGAGGTGATAGTGTGGGGAGGAATTATCAGCTTTCCAAGGTGATAAGCCATGACATCTCCCAGATACCCCCTGCCCTGCTTCCCCCCCCCTCCCTCCACCAACCCCACCCCTTGTCCCGCATTGCCCAGGTGATAGCGTTAGAGGCTAGCTCCCCCGTAACGGTCATTTAACTGCCAGACGATGGCGCCTAATTGGGCGCAATGGTCGCTCTTACCGCAGGCTACGGGTTCGGGACTCGTCATGGGCCATGGAACCCATCTGCAAAAGGCATAGATGTATGCCTCTTGCTCGGACCATTCTGAGGGAGCTCTAAGGAGATGTGTATCTATACTGTCTTGACCGAGGGAGCAAGCTGGCGTTCACGCTACGATCTGAGAAGTCCGGAGATGTATGGTTGTATACATATCTGGTGAAAGCCAAGGTCGTTGCCAACGTGTCAGGGCCATAAAACCAAGTTTCAATGAAACGGCTAACGAATGATAAACACCCACTGTGTTTGCTGGAGGTTTTTTACATCATTTCTTTCGCGAGTTGATGAAAGCGCAAAGTTTTTAGGTTTACACATTAGTGAATTGTCAATTTCACAAAGGAAAGTCCTATCAATAGTATCTTGCATTTCACGACAGAAACAACTGCAAACCTTTGACGATGGGCAACAGCGGGAATATTGTCTTCGTTCCGTCAAGATATGTCAAAGGGTAACTTTTCTTTGGTCTCCAACACAAAAATTTACTGACACACATCAAACAAGAATAACCCGCCCACATTTCCGTAATCTTCCCACACTGGCTTGACTTCGCGAACGAAGATTCTATAGGGCTTGCCCACGTAATCTTCCCACCTTGGCCTGACTTCGCGAACGAAGATTCGAGGGCTTGCCCACGTAATCTTCCCACACTGGCTTGACTTCGCGAACGAAGATTCTATAGGGCTTGCCCACGTAATCTTCCCACCTTGGCTTGACTTCGCGAACGAAGATTCTATAGGGCTTGCCCACGTAATCTTCCCACACTGGCTTGACTTCGCGAACGAAGATTCTATAGGGCTTGCCCACGTAATCTTCCCACATTGGCTTGACTTCGCGAACGAAGATTCTATAGGGCTTGCCCACGTAATCTTCCCACACTGGCTTGACTTCGCGAACGAAGATTCTATAGGGCTTGCCCACGTAATCTTCCCATCTTGGTTTGACTTCGCGAACGAAGATTCTATAGGGCTTGCCCACGTAATCTTCCCACACTGCGTAACTAATGTCTGTATTAAATATATTAATCCCTCAAATCCTCTGACCATCAGACTTGGACCCCGAGGCCAGGGACAGTGACTTAAAGTGAGTCCTCGGGTGCAATGGATGCGAGCTAAGGCGGCGAGTGTGAGCTTTAATACTGACGTCACTCTTTGGCTGGTGAAGCCTTTCCGCCTGTCACGTGACTCCCGTGACGTTGCTGACGCGATCTAACGGCCGCGGTGTCATGTCCAGTTTATCAGCCCTTTGGCTAGACAGGTAACTTATAACGTCTAATTAATCACGTGTTCTGGTCTGTGATTTTGGACCTTACGGCTCTAGAGGCGTAAGGTCCGAATTCACAGACCAGAACACGCATCATCATGTTAACTTGTAGCATCAGCCTACATTGGCCTAGGATAGTACCCAGTAGATGATCTGTCCGAAAGATAGCTACTAGCATTGTCAATGATCCTCTTCACCCACTATCTGATCAGTTTCAAATGCTACCATCAGGCAGACGTTTCAACATGCCACTTGCCAAAAGGAATGTTTTTAAGAAGTCTTTTATTCCAACTGCTGTCTCGATTTTGAACTCTCGTTTATAACGCCGCGATAAGTATGATCTACTTAACATTACCTCCCATCTTGTGACAAACTGCTTGTGATAGATTGCTGCAATGATAATTTTTCATGATATGCTCTTGTAGCGTTTGTTAATGTCTTATATTGTTGTTTCATGACGAGCCGAAAGGCAAATTTCTGTCGTGCCCTGACTCGAACAGACAATAAAGTTGTATTGTATTGTATTGTATTGTCACGCATCAGTTAATTCAGGCTGGAGAGTGGTCGACACGTCCGGCCAATCGTAAAATTATGAGAAACTGGAGGCGGAGTATAGGAACATAGTAACATCGGACTAGCACGCTTGCACACTGGCTGTCTCCCTCGATTCGCTACCGCTGACAGCGGTATCGAATCGAGAGTGGCTCACTCGTCTACGGCCATACCATTCGACCAAGAATTACAAATATCGCGCAGGGTTATTTCCCCTGTTAGACTTACAAAGCTTAATAATATCTGCCTGAACGGACCTTTTCCCCGTCCGTGCAGTAATGTATGCGAAGCCCAACATGAAAGAGTCAAACTTCTATTTTCCTGTGATGTTTTTTTTTCAGGATGTTACAGAATTTTTGAATGGTGACATTATAGATTGTTTATAGAGTGCGTTGTATTTTTGTTTTCAATATTATTATTATTTTTAATACTTTTTGTAAATTGCGTTTTTGTAATTAGTTATTTTTTGTACAATTAGCTTTTGTTAAGCGCCTACAGCTCTAATTTCCGAAGTTAGGCGCTATACAAGTACTCATTATTATTATTATTATTATTATTATTATTATTATTATTATTATTATTATTATCTCTCAACAGTTCGGTATGGGTGGTGTTTAACAACATGACACTGAGTGTGAACAAAACACGGAAATGCTAGTGTAATTCTCACTACATACGAATTTTGTGTTTGGTAAATTTATACAAGTGACAACTACAACAGGACTAAGAACGAAAATATTATTTCTGTCGTAGGTGCAGAGATGGCGATTTCATTTACGGAAGAAAAAAATGCCACCACCACTCACAGCTGGACTAAAAACAACATTTCTTTGTTGTTCGGAGACTCTGGAATGTTAGCGCGGGACTGAAACAAAAACACCGCGGCCAATTTTGGAAATGTCGGTCTCCAACACTGACCGATGCGACAATTGCGTTAGTGGTAGGTGGCCATCAAAAATTCATTGGCACGGTCGAGAAAAAGTGAAGAGTTGTCTGTCGTGAATTCCCGTAATCTAATAGAGCGGGACCAAGGCCGTCCACGCTGACACTGCAAATTACTTCCGTCTGCAAGAGGCATAGATCCTCATGAGCCCCCGCAATTGCGGGGGCTCATGAGGATCTATGCCTCTTGCTGAGTTTTTAAAAAAAATGACGCTCATGAAGACTTCAGGTATTTTTGACACATGACCACATGACTATACGGATCGATGCCACTTGGAGAAGTTTTGTTTGTCAAAAATTACTTTTACGTCTCTTGGTGGCTTTATTGAAACCTACGTTACTAAGACGCAGGAGATGCTAGCGTGTTCAGACTCAGACCCAGGAGATGCTAGAGTGTTAGACTACGGCTGTGTGAGAGTTATTAGTGCTTAGTAGGTTGGCAACGTTCAGGGAATCTTGATTTGCATTAGCAGTCGCACTTTTCAATCAAAATAACATCCTTAGTTTGAGCATCAACAAGAGACTAAGTTTCTCGTGAGCCTCTGCGGCTGCAGGGGCTCATGTGAATCTATGTCTCTTGCAGACGGGAGGAGTTTCAGGAGTGAGCGTTATTTGACGAGGTGGCTTAATCCAATTAGCGCACACTTACAGTACTGCTTAGCCACACATTAGCATCAGCTTCAGTTTTCGTTTTGGCTCAGTTGCAACGGTCAACGAAAGTGTCTTTTTTTCTTTTTTGGGGATGGTGCGGAGTGGAAGGGGGATTGGGGGGGAGGGGGGGGTTGTTGAGGAGGAGGTTAAGGGGTTGTGGACGGGGCAAGAAAAGACCAGAGCATTCACAAAATAATCCAGTATCACTAGGCAGGCATTGTCATGGAACCCCCAGGGAAAGAGGAAAAGAGGTAGGCCGAGAAACTCCTGGCGTCGAGACCTCCAAGCAGACATCAAGAGACTGGGAACCACCTGGAGTAGAATCGAAGGAGAAGCACAGGACAGGAGTTGCTGGAGGTCTCTCGTCGACGGCCTATACCCGGGTAGGGGTGACAGGCGTAAGTAAGTAATTCACAAAATAGGGACTGAAACGGACTGGGATTTCACCAAAAATTGACTAGCTGCGGCTGAGACGGACGGTAATTAACAGACGACCCCCCCCCCCCCCCACCCTACAAACACGTTATGTGCATGCTCCGGAATGCGCTCAGACCCAGCCCCATTTCAAAGTCTACCGTATTTTTTAAAAAAAACGGTAGACAACAAAACCAACTACCCCAGACCTACCTTGCCCGTTGTCCATGTCGAAGACCCCCTGTTGCTGCGCGTTCTTGCGCCTGAGCAGTACGATGACGGGGATGATGACGATGATGATGACGGCCACGGCCACGCACAGACCCACGTACAACGGGATGTTGTCGTCGTCCTCGGCGCGACTGGCTGCTGGAGACAAGGGCGAAGATTATTTTAGTAATAAGCACACGCAGATGAACGGGCATAATGACCTTATTTCCGACAGTATCTGAACCCTATGGCTGTGGGTAGCGATTTTTATTGAAGTGATTCCTAAAGGAATCACCTCAACAAAAAGCCCTACCGACAGCCAAAGGGTTAATGTAATTATGTAATGTAGTCCTAATTGGTTGCTGGCAATCTAGCAGTATTACTAACAAACCGTGTCTGTAGTGCAATGCACTGATTATGCCATTAAAATCCAGAGTTTGATTTTGTAAAATCTGCTTCTTGTCCTATGAAGGCTACGTTACAGATTAGGAGATAGATTAACTGTTTTAGTTCAAGGGTGGTGCCAGAATAGCTTAGCGCCTCAGGCGCCAAGCTATTCTGGCACCACCCTTGAACTATCAGTTAAGTTTATTTCAAGCAATGGGTCTATCAGGATAAAAAGAGTTATACAATGTAACAATTATTTTCGAGTGCGTATTCGCACAGCAAACTATCGCACACTATTATGCGTATAGAAAACGAGCATCCTTTACTACAGTAATGTGTAGGTTCAAGGTTCCAAATGACTGACCCTGCACTATACCTCTAACGCCACATACAGATAATTGACTCATGTCAGTAAAGAAGACAGACTTATGCCTGCATACATACATATCGACATTTACCTGGCATGCCGACTCACAGTGGTTAGACAGATGACATGCGGCCGCGCAATGCATGCACCAACACATGTACGTAATATGTTAACTCATTCAACCCCACGCACGTATTTCCCAAATTTTGGAAGCGTCATCTAACGATTATGCAGTTGCACGAGATGGATCGACCATGTTAATTCTAGGGCAGTGCCAGAATCTGGCACTACCCTTGGATTATCATGGTGGACCCATCTCCTGCTGTAGTGCGTCAGGGCTGAATGGGTTAATCAGGTATAAGATGACCCCTTTAGCAGTACGCGTAATAAAGCAGTGCTAGCAAACGCTGTTGGCATTGACCTTTTGCCTGCCGGGAGCAAAAATCGCGGCTACCGTCAGCCAAAGGGTTCAGTCTCAGACCGATGTTACTTGCTGACTGACTAAACAACGTAGCTGTTCAGCTGTTAAAAGCTCATACAGAAACCCTTTAACAAATTTAGCCCCAGAGTTCCTACAGCAGGAGACGGATTGACCATAATAATTCAAGGGTAGTGCCAGATGAGCTTGGCGCCTGAAGGCGCCAAGCTCATCTGGCACTACCCTTGAATTATCATGGTCATGCTCAAGTCGTCTCCTGCAACTGGTACATAGTCATTAGGCAACACCTCCAAAATTTGAGAAATGGGACCTTGCAGCTAAAAGGGTTAAACACAAAACAATATACCGCAAACTGCCCCACCACAAACACTGTCAAGCGTGACCGCCACCACCACCACACACAATAATAATAATAATAATAATAATAATAATAAAAAAGGAGATTTGTTAAGCGCTTATTCTAAAAGCAGCTCTAAAAGTAGCTGACATATAATTATTACACTTTTTCTGCTACATTAAAAATGTGAGCAATATATACCAAATGTAAATAGTGCAAGCAGTCTTTCGGTGTCAGCAGAAAGCAAGTAATACAAGCATGGTGATAGCAAAGCATGTACACGTACAATGAGATCTCGCTGATGAAGTTCAGCTTCAGTCATAGAAACCAACGCTACAGGGCTGCTACACGAACAAGCAGAGCAGTTTGAATTCACGAAGTTTTCGTCGAAGAAAGACTGCAGTATACAGTGCCAGCAAGAGGCATAGTCATTAGGCAACGGCCAATATTTGCAGACGAGACGAATTTGCTTGTCATTTTAACTTTACAATCATAGCCTGTTTACGAGCAAGCAGTTTACAACTGAGCGCGAAGTCAAGAGGTGATTATGATCAGCCAACTGGCAAGAAAAGGAACAAACAAACAAACGGTCGAAAGAACAAACACATAAACGAACGCCTGGTTCTCTGATGTAAAGCTAGTACTGTCCAGCACACCTGGTTCCGGCAGTAACAGACTGCGGCGGCAAGAGCATGAGGAATCGAGACAGAACACTGACGACTTCAGGCAAGGTCTCAGTAATAAACCTATGCATTCTAACGGAACGCGCAGTTCGAAAGGTTACTGTCTAGATCCCGATAAAAGTTCCGTGAAAAATAACAAGGCATTGCACTAGCTGACTCGAACGCAGCGATAATCTACGACCATGTTGAGACCGAGATGCCGTAAACCTGTCCCTGGAGGCTGAGGCCACAGGGTCACGGCTACCATCTGTCCAGTGGTCAACAGCTGTATGAGACGGCCAATAAACTTTCCCACCCGCAAGAGGCATAGATTCTCATGAGCCCCTGCAACTGCAGGGGCTCATGAGAATCTATGCCTCTTGCTAGCAAGGGTCGGTATTTGATTGTGGTCTTTGGTCCAGCGAGGAGGAAAGCCGGCTTTGGGATTTGGGCATGCACATGTGAAGCGATGCCGGACAAGGCAAGAGACATGAATATTGCCCAACACAAGGTATTCCTCTCTCGTGCCTCTTTGATTTGTATCTCTGCATAGCTTGGGGCTGGATGCATCATGAGGTCACACAGTTTGCTGCTGACCAAGATGGACTGTCGAGCAAAGATTGGACACAAAACAAAAGAAATAGTTGACGTGCCGTAACCCACCCGGCCAAGAAGCGCAAACGCAGAAGGCAAAACAGAGCATGACAATTTAAGCCTTTGAATCCTGACGCATCCTAACCCTAACATCAAATTGACCATGAAAGTTTAAGGGTGGTGCCTAGAACTATCACGGTATGTCTATCTCCTGAACTGTAATGCACCTTTCCGATAGGGCAACTCACAAATCTAAAAAAAAAAAAATCACACTCGGGGTTTAAAGGGTTAAGGTTGGTGCCAGATGTGATTAGCGCCACACTGACACGGTCGACCAATCTTCTGGTACGCTCTTATTAGAAAACAACGCACAAACATTAGCATTTCGACCGCAGGGCTACAAGCCGTGCGGCCAAATAATTAAAACAGATCAGCACACACCGACCTCAGTTGAGAAAATTGTAACAATTTTAAGCAAAGGTGCGGTCATCTGTTTTGGTAAGGTCAAGAACAAGAACTGGTAAGATCTGGATATATGAAGACAATAGGAAAGAAAAAACGCCCAATAAAAAGCGAAAAGATTGTCGCCAGACTGAAAATTCACTTTAAAGTTAAGCCTATTAAATGTGTTCGGAACAGGCCAGAGACTAAGAAGCCAAGTACGTTTCCCTTGTTCTTTGCTGCTGAAACTTTAATCGCACCCAAGCCTCAAAGCTCCTTAACAGGCAATGGGCTACGTGAATTTTTCATGGGCTTTTTTTTCCCCCTGCGTAAAGTTGGAGGCAGTTTACTTCCATCTGCAAGAGGCATAGATTCTCATGAGCCCCTGCTAAGCAGGGGCTCATGAGAATCTATGCCGCTTGCTATTACAGCTGGATCTCCCAGTGGAGTAAGGTATCGGGTTAAAACTGTGAAACTTGTGACTTTTAGGTGAGAATGTGGACAGATCGATACGACTCGGCGGGTGTCTGTTGTTCTTGCTATCTACCGAAAAGAGGACTTTACTGAACCGTGCTGGTTTGGTCTGATACCGACGATAAGCACTTAATGGGGCACTTTCTTCTTTTTATTCTGAGAGTCAACTGACTCTGGTTGCCTGGTTGACACACTCACATATACTGTATGACTGAGTGAATTGAAGAGAAAGAAGATAAACACTTTTTCTCCTATAAAATTTCATTGTCATAGAAGGAGCTGGTGAGGAGGGGAAGGCATAGCGAAATTGGGGGTAGGGGTGGGTGGGAGCTCACACAAAAAGTACAACTCTAACGGTATCTGCACGAACTTTTTGTCAAAACGACAATACTTGTACAAGGTTCAAAGTCACAACTTTTCTTTGATAAAACAGATATCTAATTTCACCTCAGTCAGCGAAAAATGCAAAGTTGATTGCCTATGCAAATTGTATCGACAAATGCTTCTCTGCGCCAACAGCTGGAGTATTTCACGAGTTTTTTTTTTTTTTTCTGCATTTCTCCAGCCAGCCGTGTCTCCACCCTTCTCCTTCTGTTCTTTCTTAATTTCAGGTTTTCAACGCCAAATCCCAGTTAAAGGGCGATAAGCAGAAGGCAAGACCACGTGCCATAGACTTTCTGACGTCCAATCAGAGACATCAAGAGAAACTTCACAGTCAGTGCCTGAAATATCAATGGCGACTTCCGGTTGTCGAGCAGAGGGGGGAAGTAAACAAGGCTTGGTCCTTCCAGCAGGAGGCATAGATTCTCACCAGCCCTGCGGCTGCAGAGGCACATGAGAATCTATGCCTCTTGCAGAAGGGCGGAATTGGCTGTGTGAGAGACCGGTTGAGTGGTTCGGGGTCTATCGGCTCTAATCTGACCGGACTTCTGCTCCTAGACAACGTTTTCTACACTACCTTTGTCAATAACGGACTGAAACGTTGGACCTCCTTTAGCTGAGAAACAACGAAGGAAACTAAACCTTATCTTTGCCTTTATGCCACAAAGAAGAAACACCCACTACGATCTAAACCTCTTAATGACTCGAAGACATCTGCCACTATAACTCATTCGAGACGTGCCGCCTCCAGATACGCGGCTTATGCTTATGCCGCGTATCCGGAGGCGGCACCTCTCGAATGAGTTAAAGACATTTTCATATCAGGATAAACAGATGAATAGCGTCTCGGTGTGCAAAGATAATTCCAAATCCGTCCGTCAGAGGAAGCAGTAGCGAAATGCAGTCTGGGTCAAAAGGTATCAGCCAGTTATCATCGTCTGCTAGGGTCTGTCGACAGCTTCGGACTGTTTTTCGTTGTACGCAGGCAGACACAGAGTTCCTCTTGAAGTATTAATACAATATTCGAAATAAAAAAATCTGAGACTAATAAACAAAACCTATTTGCTTTCACTCTGCTTTGCCACACTGAGACTCAGTCAATCTACCAAAGGAGGAATGTGACCAATGAAAACAGTTGATACTAAAGCCAACCAATCGCTGACAAGGAGACATGGGGTGTCTGCCGACTCTTGGCGTTGTTTGCCATATGCGACTCCAAGTCACGGAGGTGAAAGCTGGGGCAGGAGAGGGGATCTATGGGAGATAACAGGGAATGATAACTCGTGACTGACTGCTCAGTTGTCTCGTCGGAGCAGAAAACGTTTCAGTTCGACAGCGACCTCCTCAGTTCAGTCGGAAAGCGAAACACTCAGGTCCTGATGTCCCCCAAACGAGGTACCTGTCCCTGACTTACATCATCCCCATTTACGACTTTGTTTCTTGGACGGCGGAGACCGTTAGGATTGTGTAGAATTGAAGAAAACTTTCTTTTTTTTTTTGCCCCGGGAAACATCTGCTCTGAAGTTTCTTTCAACCACGCCTTGTGCACAATGCAGTGAGATCTGATGTTCTGGACTGACTAGTGTGTGCTTGTCTGTGATTTTGGACCTTACTGCTTTCAGCAGTAAGGTCCAAAATCATGTGATTTCAGCACACATACACTTCAAACTTCCGAGAACTGCGGGCTCCGTCCGAACAGGAACGTTATCCCGTACAATACCAGAAAGAGAACTTGAATAGATTCGAAATCTCATGAGCCCTTTCCAGGTGTAGTAGGCCCATGAGACTCTGCGCCTTTTGAAGACAGGAGCTTGGGTAGTAGACCTGAGGGGATGTCAACAGTTTACAAACTTTGACACGCTGCACAAAAGTATGAGATAAGGGAAGCTGGCTCGGCCGCGCTGAAAGACAACACAATCCAGGTAGAAGTCTCAAGCTTGGGAGACAGATAGGGCCATCCGACACCCATGGAACACACAGTGAAACAAAGTACACAGATACACACTGCGTAATACGTTAGCAGGGGAAAAACCCCAACAACAAACATGATAATACAGACATGACAAAATACAGGATACACAGAACAAGCAGACGATGATTTCACAAACTAGAAATAATGATTTGGCTTTCAACGTGAAGTTGTTCGCTTGTCAGTAGCGTTTTTTGTCGCGATGAATCCTGCACTGAGGAATCATCGCGACAAAAACCGCTCCCGACAGCCAAAAGGTTAAAAAAAAAAAACCCAACCCAAAACACTTTTTAGTTTTCTCTCACGGGAAACAGTTGTATAAGGGTGATACCCCAAAGAGATCAACTTGAATAATTTAACACCTCTTACATGTATTAAACAAACGTTTTCTCGAAAAATCAAAACAATAAATTCGAAATTGCACAAGGGTTCGACACAAAACACACGACTGTGACATGCACACAAAACGCAGTTCAGTCCATGCCCCACACATCTTGTACACTATCACATGCAGACGGCCATGCGGTCAGTTTTAATTGTCCCCAAATCTAAACACGACAAAATGCAAAATGTCTGTGAGAGGTCTACTTTTATTTCTCTGAAATCCATTGACTGTTAGCAGCGGTTTTTGTCGCGATGATTCCTGCAGGACAAAAACCACTACCGACAGTTAAATGGTAAACAAATTGGCTGATATGTGTATGTGTGTATTTTGTACTGGTGAGCTGGTTCTCTGGTTTTTGGACCTGGAAAATGGCAGAGCAGCTCAGATGTCTAAATGTGATTATACGCAAACCTACGAGAGTTGTGCACAGACACATGTATACGTTGTTGTTAGCATGACACTTACATGCTCCTAAACTCAGCCCACGAATTCAAGTGACTAACTAGGGTTACGAACAACCTACATGATGTGAACCCTTCACCACTCTGGGTTTTTTTTTTCCAGCAAAGGACAGACAAACATTGGCGACTAATGCAGCAATGGCGAGGCACGTGTACAAAATCAGAGGTACAAGTGTACAGTTTACCAAGTACATGAAGTGATAAATTTGACACATACCATTCTCAGACTTGGTCACTTCTGGTTTCATTGATTGTGATTCTGCAAAAAGGGGAGATGGGGAATTGGCTTATTGACAGTGTTTTACAGCTTTCTGACGATACTGACGTCTATATCTTTTACATGACGTCAAGTATTTTTGGTATGCTGTGACCAGCCCTCCGTATCAACGTATTTATTTTTTTAATTCAAATTTTAACTCCCTGACTGTCGGTAGCTGTTCTTGTCGCGTTGATTCCTGCAGGAATCATCGACACAAACACCGCTATCGATTGCCAATGGATTGTGATACCAGCTTTGCAAATGTCGCATTAACCCATTTAGCCCCGAGTGCCTACAGCAGGAGATGGATTGACCATGATCATTCAAGGGTAGTGCCAGCTTAGCTTGGCGCCTCCAGGCGCCAAGCTAATCCGACACTTCCCTTGAATTGGTCAAGCCATCTCCTGCAACCGGTAACTCCACAATTTGAGAAATGGGACGTTGGGGATAACAGGGTTAAAGATTGAAAAGTTAGAGGTTTCAATAATCAAACAAGCTGTAGGAACCTGGTAGCAGCACACAAAATAGGCGCTTAACATAATTCAAAAGATAAACCTATCAGTGCAGAACACAACAGATCTTGTAAGGAAATACAAGTTTGCACTTGTCAGTGTGGGGAATAGCCGAATACGAGGACGACAGGAATGAGGGTAAAATAAAAAGGAGGTGGAGGGGGTGCCCAGGTGGGGTTTGGTGAGGAAGTCTGAACCAGGTACTTCCTCCTGCAAGAGGCTTGGATTCTCATGAGCCCCTGCATCTGCATGAGTATCCATGCCTCTTGCTGGTAGGACCTAGCATCTAAAAGAGCGTCAAGGGAAATAGGGGAGCAGCTTCCTGTACCGTGATCATAGCAGACTTCATAGTATCCTTCTTTAGTTTTTATTATTAACTCATTCGAGACTCGCCGCACGCGGATACGCGGAATAAAGCTGCGTATTCGAATGCTCCACGTCTCGAACGTGTTAATTTGTGTATAATTTGTGATATAGTTTCATTCGTGCAGCATGCTTGTCACCCAAACTTGTCACATGCCGTAACAATCCAGTAGTAACTTTCAAATTTCTACATCATGATGACTTTTCACGCAACCTTTTTATTTTATTAACACAACAACATGATAAAAAAAAGTCTACAACATACCATGAACAATCCGTATAAATAGATATAAAAATAAAAATGCACGTTCATGTTCATCATACTTCAGTTAACAGACGTTCAAACGTGAATCTGCTGGGCCATGCAAAATTTAATAAAATATTTCCATTATACAAGTAACGCTGAAATACACTAGGCTTTGAGGTAAGGTTATCAACATCATTGTCTACCATTATTTTTCTCACAATTTATTTGGTTTGACACAAAGCAGGCAGAGAAGCCAAACAGTTCTGTTCTTACCATCCTTCTTTGTCCTATCGTTTGCTGGGAGGATACTGGGGTTAAGGTCTCTGCGCTCTGCAATTCCAAACGCCAAACAGTTGACAGCATAAAGCACGCACCGTTTTATTCGTGTGATGGTCTGTGATCTTGGACCTTACGGTTCGGCCGTAAGGTCCAAAATCACAGGCCAGCACACGAGAAGTCTGAAATCAATTTTTAGTTTAACAGTTCTAGTGAAATCACGTTAGTCATGAAGAAAACGAGTGACAAGAGTGGAAAAAACCCCAGAAGGTTAAATACACAAAAATAAAACGTTTCCTAATGACAATCTCGGTTAATCCCTTAAACATAAACCAATGTGCCCCCGGAGCCCAATAAATGAGAGAACAAAAGTGTCATGAAAAAGTGTTGGCGCATCCCAATTTTCACCCAGAAAATCATCCGTGCATTGAGACCCCTTAAAAGAAACTGTGCCAAAGAAAAACAAAGAAAATAAAACCAAAAAGGGACGCCGGTTTTAGTGGGTTCTAAAGAAAAAAATCGGCGCACACGTGACGATATCTTTGTAAGCGTCGTCAAATCCAAATAAACGAAACAAAAACTTTAAATGATGGAATGGTCGTAGGATGGAAGGTTGGGTTGGGAGGGATGATATCTGTTTCACTTCCAGTACCAGCTGCTCGACAGGGATTCGTCTGCACAGACGTACAACGTACTAATCAGGCACTACCCTTGGCCGGTCCATTCCGTGCGATCGTCACGTAATGTTTTTACACGTGATTAACGAAAACGTGACCGTCACACTCTTTCAAGTGAAAGGAATAGAGTGGGGTGATGGGACCTGAGATTAAGGCGCGAAAGGGGGTGGGGGTGGGGGCCTCAGATTAAGTCGGCAAGGGCGGGGAGATGGGGGTGGGGGGCGGGGAGGGAGGTCTGGCTAAAACAAAGACTAATGAGTGAAGGCAATTCCCCATGAGGGTCACATGACTAAGACAGCGTCATCAAGAGATAAAAAGACAAGAAAATACCCGTCTGCAAGAGGCACAGATTCTCATGAGCCCCTGCGACAGCAGGGGCTCATGAGAATCTATGCCTCTTGCAAAATTCGGTCCCATTTACATCCCAAAACTGAGGAAGTCGCCCATGGTTTAAATGTGCGACTGAAAAAAAAGAAGCAAAAAAGATGCACAAGTGTCAGGACTAATTATAGTAATGAAGAGTGAAGGTGTCGGGGGAGCAAGGTGCCCCTCCCCATAACCAAGTCCCTCCGGATTGCAAGTGTCAGGGAAGACATCAGTCCCCCCCCCCCCCACCCCCCGATCCCCCTCTCTTCTCCCAGTTTCTCGTTATTAACTCTTTAAATTTCAACGCCAAGATGGTGCAGTAATTTCAATAACGTAATAACCGACTGGCCAATGTCACTTTTAGTACCCCCTTCAGTACCAGCGTGGGTGAAGAGTGCAATGTTTTTCGTCATAATCATGACGTCATTGTTTGTCGTCATAAGGACCAACATAGCATGACGTACGTTTTTGAGTCTGCCTGTACATTATGAGTCGGATCGTCTGTCTCCCAAAATAATACAAGGTCATGGCGGATAGTGCTAAACACGCTGACATTTCGACATTTCCAAAATTTGTGAGCTGTCATCAAAAAAGTACATTTCAGTTTAGGAGACAGAACGACCATGATAGTTCACTGGTGGTGCCAGAATAGCTTGGCGCCTAAGCGCCAAGCTATTCTGGCACCACCAGTGAACTAATATGACCGATTCAAATCTGCTGAATGGCCCATTAAAATCTACACGATTACCTTTGGAACTATAAAGTGAATGAATGTGGGGGTTGGAGACGTGCGGAGGGGGCAGACACGCTAAAAACTTTCACACCCAACCCTTCCATTATTCTGTCCTCTTTTCTCTTCCCCAAACACCCCCCACCCCCTCGTTCCCAATTACGCCCTGGACAGTGTTTCTGAAATTAAAACTCCCCGCTTTCTGAAATGAAACTCTCGCGACAGATTGCAGCCCTAAACGAAGCCCTACGCTCTCGTTAAAACTGACGTCTTCTTTTTGTGGTGGGGCCCAAAGAGAGATCCTGTTACCCTGAATTCTGCAAAAAGGTGTCATAGGAAAAGAAGTCCAGTGAGGGGAAAGGGCTGTCTGTTTCGTTTTTTGTCAGCGCAGTCGTGATGTTTCGTCACTCATCTGTTTCTTGCGTGTTTAAGCCTTTTTACGTTTGTGCGTGTTTTCACCCGTTTACGTTTGTGCGTGGTTCAATCGTTTAGGTCTTTAAAGAGTTTGCGTCATATAGAAATTATGTCTCCGGTGTCTTTAAATTTGTATTAACACATTGGAGATGTGCTGCGCCGGTTTGGATACTACGCTGGAAGATGTCGGCTTTAAGTAGAGCAACCGAATGCATGATGCCCCGAATGAGTAGCCTTATTAAAACCTAGTAATCGTTTTTGCAAACTTTGAGGGGTGGGGATCTACTATGACTTAACCAGGTGTGGGAGATGGATCGACCAAGAGACCAAGACTGTTCAAAGGTAATAGGCAGCACTACCCTTGAACTATTATGTCCGAGCCATCTCCCGCTGTGTGTGTGTGTGTGTGTGTGTGTGTGTGTGTGTGTGTGTGTGTGTGTGTGTGTGTGTGTGTGTGTGGCGTGCGTGTGTGTGTGTGTGTGTGTGTGTGTGTGTGTGTGTGTGTGTGTGTGTGTGTGTGTGTGTGTGTGTGTGTGTGTGTGGTGTATGCCGCGCGCGCCCGCGTGTGCTGTGCATAAACCAAGTACAAAACTACAAGCATTTCCACGAACTTTCAATTTTCGAATACCAGCATTAGTCACCTGAGCCGATCAGACATGTTTTCAGACAAGAACCCCTCCTCTAGTTTACACAGTGATTTCACCTGCTGCCACCACTCAGAACACCCACAACCGCCTCCAACAGCATAAATAAACATAAACACAGCCAGTAGGCTTAGATCCTCATGAGCCCCATGAGGATCTATGTCTCTTGTAGATCAGTATCCTTTGCACTATAATTTCACCTGCAAACAATGACCAGATGCGGACAAACACAGAATCCGTCAAAAATCCGTCAAAACTGAAGTCCTACTCCAACAGACTAATCCACTCTCCCCCCCCTCCCCCTTAGCAACTAATGGATGGATAAACCCATACGATGGGAAGGGAGGACCCGATCCATCTTCCATCTCTTCCCAACCATCCATCATCATCACCCTTGTAATAACCTCATCTCTGTCTCATCTCGAAGATAAAGCTACGATCCTTCCCTGTGCTCTGACACGAAGAGTGGTGGTCCGCCGGTCTCTCCCCCGCCTCGGCTGCTACGTTAGCTCGCTGTAGGAAATCCTTTACTTACAAATACCAACTGAGGAGCTCGCCTTGGTGAAATCTCCTGTATCTAAAGTGACCTTCGCGCCCGCAGCCGTATCTGTCTGTGCCTACTTCTTGAATCGAATGGTCATTCCAAAGCGACCAGGCAGACCTATCCGGACAGCCCTGCTAACAATCTGGAGTCTTATCAGAACGGGGAAGATTAGCTTGACATGTATCGAAAGAGAAAAAATAACCCTTTGGATGTCGGTAGTGTGTTTGGTCGAGGTGATTCCTGAAGGAAGCAGCTCTCCCAAACCCGCTACCGACAGCCAAAGTGTTAACCCATTCAGCCGTGACGCACTACAGCATGCGTTGGGTCGACCATGATAATTCAAGGGTAGTGCCAGACTAGGTTGGCGCCTGTCGGCGCCAAGCTAATCTGGCACTACCATTGAATTATTATGGTCAATCCATTTCCCGCAACAGATGCATAGTCGTTTGATGACGCCTCCAAAATTTGGGAAATACGTTCGTCGGGCTGAATGAGTTAATCTTTCAGGAGTCAGCTCGACGAAACACGTTACCGACAGCCTAATGGTTAAGCTTAACCCTTTTGTCACTGGGACATTCAGAAGAAGTCACCCGACCACATGGTGGTGGGGGGCTAGAACCGACTGGCCGGTGACCAGTAATCAAAAGGTCATCCGGCTGAGGTCTGCCCAAAGACCTTTGCTTCTCCTTTTATATATATATATATATATATATATATATATATATATATATATATATATATATATATATATATATATATATATATATATATATATATATATATATATATATTTTTTTTTTTTTTAAAGTGTAGTCTGCAAACCCAGATAGCGCATGGCCATGATAGGCTCAGACTACACTTCCTGCAGACAGCGAGCTCTTCAACCCGCAGGAGTTGGTCAAGTTTGATTTATGTCCTCTTGGACTAGAGGTGGCCTGTCAAAACAGCAGGTAGGGGGCACTACCGCGCAGGTGCGCGCGTGCAAGTTGTGTCATCACTTGGGAGGGGTTTCCAGGAGGGATGGGTGGAAGGATGGGTGGGTCTTGAGCGTGTTGTACACTAGAGGACTGAAAACTGAGGAGAAATTCTATTATATTACTAATGACCGTACTCGTGTAGATCAGAAAGACGCAAATTAGGCTATCCCTACGCTAAACTGAAAGATAGACCATGAACAGCACACGCAGACTTAAGGCATCAATAACATCTATGCCGGCTGAAGACTGGAAATGTTTCGCCGGATCGGGCGGTGGGCGGTGCCTTTTCTACGACGCAGGTGTTCAGACTATGAGCAATGCTTGTCCCCATGAAACTCTCTTCATACTCATAACGATGTAACAAGGAATTAGTGTCCATTATATCCCCACTGATCAAGCCGCTGTTGACCAAACTGCGCCGCATCCATCAACCACTAGACACTGACAACTAAAAGCTGCGCTGAGTCGGAGCTGAGTGCAAGGGCAATAATCCACCCCGCGCAATGTGTAACGTCCCCTCGAGATTGACACTGGCACCGCGTGAGACGAGTCTTGAAACAGTCTCTGTCGTCTGCAAGAGGTATAGATTCTCATGAGCCCTGCGAATGCAGGGGCTCATGAGAATCTATACCTCTTGCTATTCTATCGAAGGGTTAAACTTTAACATCGCCAATTTTGAGGTGAAAAACTAACGACCAATTTAGGTCACAGTTCATCCCAGAATTTACATTACAATGACAAACAACGTTCATTTTGAATGCGTACACTTTGGGCTCTAACTCTACAAAATAGATGCAGGTCGCCGACTCTTGCCCCCCAAATAATCATTTGCATTTGAAACGACAATGCAATTAACTGAGTATCAAATTTTCTATGTAAACAAATTAACCGGATTTAAGCACTAGAAGATTTTAACAAGCTGTTTAGTTGGCCGACTTAGGTTAATTGATAAATTATGACTTATGATCCTCCAACTGATCGCTTTACAAATCTGCGCGCACCTGCCTCGTTATCTCGATCTAAGTTGTTATTCTGTTTGCCTTGTATGTAACACGCTCGATTAAGGCTATAGAATATGAATACGATTGATTGCAAAGCTTTAGAATAGGGAAAATGACTTGTTCATCTGGCCGATCGATCCCATTATAATGTGGCTCGATGCTATCGCAGACTAAACGTCACCGTGAGAAACAGGGATGAAAATAGATATGACAAATCAGAGGGAAAACCAGCTCATGAAAATCTATGCCTTGTGCAGACGGACGGATCTTTACTTGAGATCTTCCTGCGTCTCTGCCAATTCAGTACAAAAGACTGGCGTGTATGGCGGAAATGTTAAAAAATTGTACCACCCCAATAACCAGTTTCTTTATACATAACACGCAGTGATCTAGATTTTCTCAAGAGAGATAAATTCTCATGAGCCCCTGGGGGCTCATGAGAATCTATGCCTCACTTGCAGACGAAGGCGTCTGGTTAAAGGATTGGTTTTCGTGATAAAGTGCTTACTGTGTCAGGTGTCTTTTGAGACACAGGGCCCGTAACTCGTTGGAGGATCAGCGTCATAAGCAGCAGACCGATTTCTTTACCGCCAGTGTCATAAGCGATCTTGTGTTTAAAAGTGGTCTATTGTTCCGTACGCAACACGCGTGGAATGGGGGCGGGGCGGGGTGGAGAGTGGGGGGGGGGGGGGGGGGGGGGGGTGAGGAGGACTAAAAAACAAATGGACTAAAAGACGATTTAACTCATTCTATCCCAAGACCGAAATCCCCAAATTTTGAAGTCGTCCTCTGAAGACTGCGTTGCAGTGCATGGCACAGATCGACCATGACAGTTCAAGGGTGATGCCAGAATAGCTTGGCCTTGAACTATCATCCTTGAACTATCATGGTCGATCTTTATCTTGCTGTGGTGTGTCTGGGGTAGATTGAGTTAAGGAAGAGAGATGGGGGAGGGTGGGGAGGTCAACAATTATACAAACTAACTCTACTAGATTAGAGAACGAACCGTTGTTTCACACCGTTTCGCTGAACACACCTCCTGAGGGACAGGTTAGATGCAATATGCAAGAGACATAGATCCCGAATGTCCCCAAGACGGACCAGTCGTACGCGTTCCGCAGACTCATGTGCATCAGTTCCCCTATGAGGAGGTGGTCACAATGGTTCGATCAACTACTGAGTTGAAAACGGATCCCGATCACTTGATCGCGGACGCTTTGTTCTGCGAATAATGCATACCATTCAAACTCACACCTGCCACCTGACTTACAAAAGAAAAAAATATGACAGGTGAAAACATACCCTGATTGATATCGGGGACTCCCGTGAACCAGAAAAGGGACAGAAGGTGGGGAGAGGGGAGGGGGGGGGGATGTGGGGGAGGGAATGGAGAGGGGACTAAAATGTGCAAACATTGTTCTGAACGCTTAACTCGTTCAGTGAAGAGAACATTTGACACCACCCAACTGCAAGAGGCATAGATCCTCATGAGCCCCCGTAGTCGCGGGGGCTCATGAGGATCTATGCCACTTGCTGACACCAGTTTTAATCCACGGCCATGGGAGAGCTAGGGATTTTTGGTCTTGAATTAACGAAGACTGCAGAACACAGGGTGCATCAGCTGGCACTGAACGCGTTAAGCGAACGACACATCTGTCCGCAAGATGCCGAGGTTTTTCTTGATCCTAGAAGAGGGTGTATGTGTGTGTGTGGGGAGGGGGGGGGGAGAGAGAGAGGGAGAGAGAGGGGGGGGGGGAGGGGTTAATGTTTTTTACCTGGGACCAAAACCTTTCAGACACTACAACTGAAAATGATTGATGCGTGAATTCTTACAGGTGGGAGGTGCGAATTTTCACGTACACACACATAACTCTTTTTGTCCGCCAGAGGGAGCCACGTATCGCATGTCGCATTTTCAGTGTTAGAGTTTGGCTGGTAATGGTAAATATGTATACTAAAGTGGGGAAGGAAGCGAGCGGTAGGCCGGGGGGGTGGGGTGGGGGGGGGGGGGGTGGGGGGTTCAGGTGGTCGTTTGAGGTTACACGTCTTTGTCCCCGCGAAAGTGATGTCCAAGGTACAGAAAGAATCAAAACACAGACCTTCTGATTGTCTCTGATTGCCAGTATGCTCCGAAGGATATCAACACATCAAGTAGCGAACGCATGTAACGAACGACCCTCCGACTACATAGGGTCCATAGTCACAACCAGTGCGCCATGGCCATCGGGGGCTGTGCGCGGGCCCCCTGCGGCAGACTTCGACTCGTTGGTCCTTAGCATCATTTACTGGTTACACTTCTTTGTACCAAGAGTGAAATGCTTTGTCTGGGATAAATCTAATCTATGTGCTGATCGGCGAGTCTGGACCTTACGGTTCTCACCCGTAAGGTTCTAAATCACAGACCAACACTTATGTTAAGGCCAGCAAGCCGTTTTCTATCATCAGCATTTGTTAATGTATCCCGCCGCTAATGCCAGCAACAAATTAAAATCATCGTTAACTCCTTGACTGCCGAGAAAAGGTGAACGCCATTCAACTGCAAGAGACATAGATCCTCATAAGCCCCCGCGACTGCGGGGGCTCATGAGGATCTATGCCTCTTGCTGAGATCAATTTGTATCCATGTTCCTGAGACGGTAGATTTCGGACACATAATAAAATTTATGCGGCCCGTGACAGGTAAGGGTTCAGGGTTCAAACTCTAGAAACCGATGTTCGCAAATAGGTGCTTAGTCTGCGATTTTGCCACAAGACCAAAAAATCGCAGACCAGAACACGATGTTTATTCACGTACGGGTGCTTGCGTTTCTCCAGTTATTTTTGCCATTGACTGAGCATGAGCATAAAAATACGCATAAATGCATCATTTATATAGGTTCTTACAAGTTTCGAACCCGACCATGTTGCATTTACTCGAAACACATTCGAGTGTCTAAGTAACCTAAGTAAACCTAAGTAAACTTTTTTTGGTTTGTTTTTGACTAGAGTATTGTCTGAGTTTATTACACTGTCAACTCATTGCGCCCCAGGTACGAAATACCCACATTTATTGTCCTCTGAGGACCGCATTACAATTCAGGAGACAGGTCGACCATGATAGTTCAAGGGTGGTGCCAGAATAGCTATAGGCGCCAAGCTGTTTTGGCACCACCCTTGAACTATCATGGTCGAGCCATATCTTGATGTGGTGTGTCCGGGTCTGAATGAGCTAATCAGAAAATGTGCGTGTGGTTTTCTTCTGTAATGATGTGCATGCATGTGTACAGGAAATATTGATTCTGCCGTGCGTGTTAGTGTTAGTTTAGAAAAAGAAAAGGGAAATGGCACCAAGTACACAGACATGCAACACGCTACGGGATACAGATTGGAAAATTCAAACCAAAAAGCCAAAGTAGGAAAAAAAGCAAGCATGCAACATTACCTGTAACTATTACCCACAAAGCATGCAAATGAAAACAAATACATCAAAAGCTGGTTTGGCCAAAGAAAACAAAAAAACTACACAGACATCCATGCTAAAAGTAGGCTGAAGACAAAATAGATTTAACTGAAACCTAACGACTCAAAACAATTTAAGAATGAACTGAAAACACTAACTTCTACTCGTCAGAATCAGAGAGCAGAAGAGAGATAGAGATTTAAAAATTAGAGAAAATTATTACAACAGAAATGTAGGTTTTTGAAAGTAGGTATTTCCGTCTACTTCCTCGGAAACCAGAAACATCGTATCGCTTTTTGAAATCGATACAGTTCACACTAAAGAACTATCAACTGGTTGCTTGTTTCATAGCTTACACTTAGCTAGACTTAAGAGTTAAGGGGTTAGTTAGTGAAGCCAAATCAGCCTTTAGATGTAGTTGACGGCGGCAGCAAAACCCTTAACCCCTTCACTGCCGGAACCCAACGAACACCACCAAACTGCAAGAGGCACAGATTCTCTAATAAGCTCCCGCAATTAGCGTCCAACTGCAAGAGGCATAGATCCTCATGAGACCCCGCAACGGCGGGGGCTCATGAGGATCTATGCCTCTTGGCCGGCTTTATTTGTGTCTATGTGCCTCGGGCAGGATCATCCGGCGGCGATGGTTTCAGAGACACGAGTCAGGTCTAGGCAGTCAAGGGGATTCATGTCATTTTAAGCGCGGACGTGACAAGCCATGACCAAAGATTGTAAAAAAACTGTAGAAAAAGAGTGTGACTACCTCGGCAAATGCCCCCAGTACAATTGGCCGACTGCAAGTTCCTGCCGCCAAAACAGGCCATGCCGCCATTGGCCGGGGCGGGGTTATCGCAGGATCGTGTCCGGTGCTGCTGGCAGTCGGGGGAACACGGTGACCAGGGGGACCAGGCTGACCACGAGCCGTCCACTACAACACCAACCACACCCACATCACCCTCTGTCGTCTGCTTCAACTCTCCTCCCATATTTATCTCTTACATGCATCATCTTACGCGTCAGTTTCCCGAATACCAACATCAGCTGCTCCGGAACAGTGTCCTGGCCGCCGTGAGATCTTCTTGCTTGCCTCCTTGACGTCAAAATCCTAAGTAAAAAATTAACTAACTAACGGTAACTCTTGGCAGCTGTCAGTCTGCTTTAAGCCCCTGCCCTCTATCACACCAACTGCCCTGAGATGACCTTAGTCGCCTGCTCGGCGTTCGACCTCAATAACTAACTAACTATATCGCACCAAAGGGCCGTGTCTTTCCGTTGTCAGCATCAGCATTTTATTTTCATATCTATTATCTCTACACTTTTCTTCTCTCAAAGATGTTTGGCTGTCCCTCTGTGAGTATAGCTACACTGCATCTCTCGCGTTCCCAGCCCAGCTTCGCAACACTGTTATCAACAGTTTAGCACTGTCTTAACTGTCTTTAGATTTCTGGTGCACACTCCATGAGTTTGGATTTCAACCTTTTTTTGTACAAAAATAAAACCCATGGAAATATCGAACGCTTTTATCATCAATACCTGTTGGTCCATAGTTTCATACGGACGGAAAAATAAATTAAAAATCTAAAGTTAGTTCGGTGTTAGTTTAACTTGACGAAAAGTACTCTTTATTTTAAGAGAGAGAGAGAGAGAGAGAGAGAGAGAGAGAGAGAGAGAGAGAGAGAGAGAGAGAGAGAGAGAGAGAGAGAGAGAGAGAGAGAGAGAGAATTCTCAACTTATTTTACAACATCAACCAATACGGAATCATGCTGCAAACTAAAAAGAACAAACTAACCCTATGCCGTCTCAAGACAGGAAAGGGTATTCTGTCTACACTAAGATGTCAGTGTAATGATAATAATGAGACTCTGTACACATCGTCAGTTGGTTAGTAACACGTAACTTCAATACATTTCGCCTATTTTTCTCATAACTTGAAGAATCAAAGATTCTCCGTCTACGAAAATCCTATTTAGTAGTCTAAAAAAAAAAGAAGAGGGATTATGAGAACTGTGCGCGGGTCTGTGATTTTGGACCTTACGGCCGCAGGCCGTAAGGTCCAAAATCACAGACCCGCGCACAGATCTAAAACTAGTGATAACGTGGAATTAATGTTTCATTAGGCAGTACACACTAACTACACACCAAGAGAGACTAAAGACTATTGGAAGCAAGGGTGGTAGGCTGAGGTGCTGCACAGACTTCAGGTACAGACGGTACAATACGTGCTGGTCCTTGATTCTCGACCTTACGGCTCTACGCCACAAGGTCCACAATCACCGTCCAGCACAACGTCACAACCCTTTGGCGGCCGGCAGTTCGTCGCGCCCGACAGCCAGACCAAAACCCGCACCCGACAGACAAAGAGTATCAAGATATATCAAGTGAAGAAATAATATAAAATGTGTGAAATTGTGTTGTGCTTCTCGTTGGAAAAGACATGGCACTCAACATAATAGTTGCTTACTTTATAATCATAAACGATTTTCCATGTTTCATGCTACTTGTCAAGTTTTTATTTGTTTGGACCAATTCAGTAAAAACTCAAGAAAATTCTACCAAAATGGGAGAGGGGGGGGGTGGGGGGGGGGGGATACAGTGTCAGCGATCTTTATGAGAAAACTATGGTATTGTCAACAGTACAGTGGCTGCCATTATCCTTTAAATATTCGGGAAGTTTGTTTTACGTGAGGATTAAGGTGCTTTCCGCATGAACAAGCTCTGGGTCATTGTTTGCGGTACTTAAAAGAGCCTTTTGTATTTTTGTTGTTTTGTAGAAATTCGCCGAGTTCTGGTGTTGTTTTTTTTTTTTTTTTTTTTTTTTTTTTTTTTTCTTTTAAATATTGTCTCCACGTATCCGCCTGCTGTCTGCCACGGTCTTATTTAGTTTAGTGTCAAGGCGGAGTCATGAACTTCGTAACTCTTTAAATGCAGGATTCACGTATACAGGCAATAACCTGAAAGCCTTTTGACTCTAACACCTAATAATGACTGTTGGGACTTTGAAGGCCCCGTCTATAGCCAGTGTAACAGCCTGGTTTCGGCAGATGGATCAGCCATAATTCAAAGGTAGGGCCACATTAGCTTGGCGCCCTGAATGCGCCCTGAAGGCGCCAAGCTAATCTGGCGCTACCCTTGAACTATCATGGTCGATCCATCTCACGGTGTGGCATCTTGAGTGTGAATATATGTAAAGCAAGTGAGAAGGTAAAACTGTTCAAAAGTAACCTCACTCGCGAAGAAAACGCTTCAAAGTTCAGAGAGACACTCAACTTGACATAAATTCTCGACATTCAGGTAGGTTTCAAAGGGAGGCAAGCTGCTTTACGACACCTTTTGTGGTTTTGTGATCGCCCTTACTGGATCTAACACATTGACTGAAGACAGCCCCTTTGGCTATGAAACTTTAAAGTTTTGCATGCAAGACAGGCTCTGTGGCTTGCGCTAGGAAATAATCAATCAATCAATCAGTAGCCAGTTCAAAACACTAACGAAAACAAACAACAACAAAAATTTCTCGTAAAAACGTCTCAACCCCCACTGACTTCCTTGAAGACACAGGACTAAATAATTCATACCAGCAAGTGGCGTAGACTCTCACGGGCCCCTGCTGTCTCAGGATCTCATGAGAATCTATGCCTCTTGCAGATAAACCCTTATCATTCCGAATACACCAGTGTCTGAAATAAGTTTGACTAAAATAGTTATGGGTAGTGCCAAGCTATTAGAGGCGCCAAGCTATTCTGGCGCCACACTTGAACTAAAGCCATTGGTCTATATCCTTATCTGTAAGTACTATAATGTAGCTTGCATATGGCAGTGTACAAATTTGAAGCTTTTAGCCTCAGTATGATATGGGTTAAGAAACGGAGTAATGACTCAAGACTAGCAACAATTTGTGTACAGGTAGAACTTCTCGAGTTATGTGTCAAAGACCAGATAGAATGTATGTACAGGTAGAACTTTTCGAAGTATGTGTCAAACAGAGCCTGCTACCCAAACTGCAGCTTCAACGAGCGCCTAAACACTTTTCGCCGCCTAGTTTTGTTTTGTAAATCTCAAACGGCTTCCTCTCCGCGGCTTTTTGTCCGCTCCACGAGTGGAAATTCCTTCAGTCCAGAGGGATGAAAAGACATGTCATGGGAATCAGTAATGGCTGCCGGATAATTGAGACCGCATGTCAGCATCCTCGCCTCATCTGCCCCTGTACCTCTGAGGTGAGGGTGAAATCCAAGGGCCTCCTCCTTGCGAGTTAACACAGACGCTATGTGGATAAAATGCGGATGGGTGGAATCTTGCGCAATTTGTTTGAAAGCGATTTTCACTCGCTCAACTAGCTATTTCATCTGCAAGATTCAAGTTGTTTGATCACGGGCAGTGAGTCAGTCGACGAAATATCCTAAAACAGATTGAGGATCACAGATAAACATTGGCGAGAAAGAGGCAAGAATCAAGATTTTGGCCTCTTGCAGACGCAAATGCTTTTATTCGTAATACTTTGGGGGAGCATGATAAAATTTTCTCAAAGAATCCGAAGCAACACAAAAGAGAGAGAAAGGGGGGGGGGGGGGGGGGCCTCCTCGCTGCAAGGGAATTAGATCACCCTCATTGTCAGCGGGCGAGGTTTATTCGTGAGTGATTGAATCAGCATTCCAATTATCTATATTGATCGCGGCTCCTCCGAGATTTTGGCGGTCTAGACGGGCAGGCGGGCACGGAGACACAACAATGGTGGAGAGAGGGTTTGGGTGCTATCTAGCTACACGAGTTCTCCTTCCCCCCCCCCCGCCCCCCCCCCCGCCCCCCCCCCCCCCCCCCCGGCGCAAATAAATAAATAAATAAATAAATAAATAATGCTGCCCACCCCAGTCACGGTCAGCAAAAACCCTCTGGCCGACATATCGTGCGCGGGCCCACTGCGGCCGAAGTCGGAATCGGCCTGAGGGTATTTTGCTTTTGGGGGGCTTTGCAGAAGGTCCTCGGGCCAACGTGCAGGGCTGTGGGGATGGGAGTAATAGAGGGGATAGAAGCTCTTTGACAGATGAAATATCATTACTGAAAATCGCAGCCACCTGATGCAAATTTCTTTCACCAAAAAGCTACAATGAGTTTTCGTGTGAAGAATGAAAATATGGTTCCGACAGAGTTTCAAACGGGACATGTTGCTGCGTCGTTGAAGTTTTTAAAAAAAATATTTATTATTATTATTTTTTATTGTTGGGGGGGGGGGGGGGGGGTTACACGATGACAAGTTTTCAGTGTTGGTTATCTCTGCCTGAAAATTTTTGCTCAATGTTATTTTTTAGTGCTGCATGCTTTCTCGACTTTTTTTTTTAAAACGCACGAAATCATTTTTTTTACCGTACTCTTCTACATCTACATGTCGCACGCTCATTTATGTGAGCGGAAGTCCTGTCTGTGTTTGCGTCTTTTCGAGAAGGAAGCGACGCTTCCGGGCAATCGTGCAACTATAAGGCCATGACCTAGTACACTACGAACTGAGGAGTAGAGATATATGTAACTGGAACCAAGCCCTCACCAGCAACCCAGTAAGCAAATGAACCCTTAGGCCGACGTCGGCCGCTGTGGGCCCGCGAACTGTCCGGGGACCTTTGTTGACTGGGAGAAGCGGCTGCAGGTGCTCATGACAATCTACGGCTCTTGGACGAGAGCAGACGGAAGCCGAGGGACTGACGGATTCAGTAGACGATTGCACGCTTGTTGTATCGTGACCTGCCTTCACTTGGCTGAGGTTTGTCAAGGATCGCCTGTGACCCCCATCTGTCCCAGGTGAGCACGACAGACAGGGACGCTGCCGTTCTCACTGGCCCGCGTCTACTCCGTTTCTTCTGAGGTCGGCAGCCTTGAAACATCCCCCCACCCCTTATCCAAGTCTCTTGAATCTTCAGATATTGTCTCTTCCGGGAGGGGGAGGGGGGGGGGGGGCGGGAGGCATTTCAGATGGAAGTTCAGCTCAACGATGATCATATAGATAGGATTATAAAAATAAAAAAAAGAACGATATTCCGACAACCAGAAATTCAAAGTGTGAATGTAAGTAAGAGAGAGCCTGGACCCGGGCGGTCTTATCACTGAATGAAGGCTGCTATCGCCCGTAGAGAATTATTATGAGCATTGCAAAGACCTCCGGGGTAACACAGTTTGCTTGCAAGGCTGCACTGTCGAGACAGTCACACATCCGTAGCCACGTGTGTGGGTGGGTAGTGGGGAGGGGGAGGGGAGAGGGAGGGGGGGGGGGAGGTGATAGAAAGAGCCATGAGGGGGCACGAAGCAAGACCGAGTCTGAAGACAACGGATGTACATAACGGCAAAACAGGTGCACGGACATGAAGAGTTGCTCCTGAATGAACATCCGTGCTCCTCGCTGACGGGTAGACCGTGTGGAACGTCCTCCACCTCCAGTATCCCATAATTACCTGGCCGCCATCCCTCTCTCCAGACGCACTGAGCCGTGTCGGGGTTGGCATCACCAAGCGTGGTTTTTATTACCAGTTCTGGAGGTTACAAAGTAAAGTAGGTTATAGCACTGTCAGGGGAGAGAAATGTGCATGATCGACCAGTGATCATAGATCCACTGTGGCCAAAGCACAAAAAAAAAAAAGAGATAGGAAAGAGAGGGGGCGCTAAGAAAGTGACTGAAAGCAATGCATATGGAAGCCCCCCCCCCGAAGGGGGGCGTATCACATATCCACTGTTCCAGCCACTCAGTGCATGGAAATTTAAATCTAGGTCCCCCCAAAGGGGGTCCAGATATTTAGCCGGTGTGGACAGCTGTTTCGGTCTTTGCGACCTCTTCAGCACACCATCGGCAATACTGGAGGAGGCAGGAAATTCTGCCTACCTGCAATGACAACCACATTTTACTGTGGTGTCTGCAAGGGCATACATTCCATGCCACCACCTAGAGTTAAATTTCCATGCACCCTAAAAGAGAACCTACCAAAAGGGGGGAAGGGGTTGCAGTCGATATTGTAGTGATAAATGAAAAGAAAAGGGGAGACTGCCAGTGCTAATATTTTAGGAAGGTTACAAAGTAAAGTAGGTTATAGCACTGTCAGGGGAGAGAAATGTGCATGATCGACCAGTGATCATAGATCCACTGTGGCCAAAGCACAAAAAAAAAAAAAAAGATAGGAAAGAGAGGGGGCGCTAAGAAAGTGACTGAAAGCAATGCATATGGAAGCCCCCCCCCCGAAGGGGGGCGTATCACATATCCACTGTTCCAGCCACTCAGTGCATGAAAATTTAAATCTAGGTCCCCCCAAAGGGGGTCCAGATATTTAGCCGGTGTGGACAGCTGTTTCGGTCTTTGCGACCTCTTCAGCACACCATCGGCAATACTGGAGGAGGCAGGAAATTCTGCCTACCTGCAATGACAACCACATTTTACTGTGGTGTCTGCAAGGGCATACATTCCATGCCACCACCTAGAGTTAAATTTCCATGCACCCTAAAAGAGAACCTACCAAAAGGGGGGAAGGGGTTGCAGTCGATATTGTAGTGATAAATGAAAAGAAAAGGGGAGACTGCCAGTGCTAATATTTTAGGAAGGTTACAAAGTAAAGTAGGTTATAGCACTGTCAGGGGAGAGAAATGTGCATGATCGACCAGTGATCATAGATCCACTGTGGCCAAAGCACAAAAAAAAAAAGAGATAGGAAAGAGAGGGGGCGCTAAGAAAGTGACTGAAAGCAATGCATATGGAAGCCCCCCCCCCGAAGGGGGGCGTATCACATATCCACTGTTCCAGCCACTCAGTGCATGGAAATTTAAATCTAGGTCCCCCCAAAGGGGGTCCAGATATTTAGCCGGTGTGGACAGCTGTTTCGGTCTTTGCGACCTCTTCAGCACACCATCGGCAATACTGGAGGAGGCAGGAAATTCTGCCTACCTGCAATGACAACCACATTTTACTGTGGTGTCTGCAAGGGCATACATTCCATGCCACCACCTAGAGTTAAATTTCCATGCACCCTAAAAGAGAACCTACCAAAAGGGGGGAAGGGGTTGCAGTCGATATTGTAGTGATAAATGAAAAGAAAAGGGGAGACTGCCAGTGCTAATATTTTAGGAATTTTACTCTAGGTGGTGGCATGGAATGTATGCCCTTGCAGACACCACAGTAAAATGTGGTTGTCATTGCAGGTAGGCAGAATTTCCTGCCTCCTCCAGTATTGCCGATGGTGTGCTGAAGAGGTCGCAAAGACCGAAACAGCTGTCCACACCGGCTAAATATCTGGACCCCCTTTGGGGGGACCTAGATTTAAATTTCCATGCACTGAGTGGCTGGAACAGTGGATATGTGATACGCCCCCCTTCGGGGGGGGGGCTTCCATATGCATTGCTTTCAGTCACTTTCTTAGCGCCCCCTCTCTTTCCTATCTCTTTTTTTTTTTTGTGCTTTGGCCACAGTGGATCTATGATCACTGGTCGATCATGCACATTTCTCTCCCCTGACAGTGCTATAACCTACTTTACTTTGTAACCTTCCTAAAATATTAGCACTGGCAGTCTCCCCTTTTCTTTTCATTTATCACTACAATATCGACTGCAACCCCTTCCCCCCTTTTGGTAGGTTCTCTTTTAGGGTGCATGGAAATTTAACTCTAGGTGGTGGCATGGAATGTATGCCCTTGCAGACACCACAGTAAAATGTGGTTGTCATTGCAGGTAGGCAGAATTTCCTGCCTCCTCCAGTATTGCCGATGGTGTGCTGAAGAGGTCGCAAAGACCGAAACAGCTGTCCACACCGGCTAAATATCTGGACCCCCTTTGGGGGGACCTAGATTTAAATTTCCATGCACTGAGTGGCTGGAACAGTGGATATGTGATACGCCCCCCTTCGGGGGGGGGGGCTTCCATATGCATTGCTTTCAGTCACTTTCTTAGCGCCCCCTCTCTTTCCTATCTCTTTTTTTTTTTTGTGCTTTGGCCACAGTGGATCTATGATCACTGGTCGATCATGCACATTTCTCTCCCCTGACAGTGCTATAACCTACTTTACTTTGTAACCTTCCTAAAATATTAGCACTGGCAGTCTCCCCTTTTCTTTTCAGTTCTGGAGGTGCCTCCGTCCTTCCCCTGTCTCACTACTAGGTTCACGTGCGATCTCTCGCCTATATCTTGCCATCTGCAAGAGGCATAGATTCTCATGAGGGGGCTCATGAGAATCTATGCCTCTTGCTAGTTTGAATTCAACAGCCTGTTTACTATCATCTTTGCTCCAAACACGGCGAACGAAGTCATTTGAACTGACAGACGACTGCGCAGTGCAATCAGACGCTCTGCTCGGTTTAAGGACTACTGCCATAAGTGTGGCCGACCCTTGCCAACACGGAAGAGATCCTCAAGAGCTCATGAAGCCTGCATTGGTGCAGGTCGGGCGAACTTATCAGGCGTATGCACAACCTGAACCATATCCGATAGCAAAGGTAACTGATTGCATCCGTCCTGCCTAGTGATGCCGTCTTGTCACGTCCTCTGAAGTTTAAAAGACCTCCCGAAGAAACGGGCTGTAGGTGCATGGGCTCAAAACGGTGAAACGAAGGGCACATATATTCTAGCATCCTACATAGTATTACACGACTACACGGCTGCTGTGAATTATAATAATAATGGCAAGAAATAACTTAAGAGATGACGTAAAAACAATTTCACGTCATTTCTTCGGTTACTTCCTACGTCATTTAAAAAGGCAATGCAAATTCTCTCCCCTGACAGTGCGTTTCCCCCTTTCCTGCTTAGTTTCTACTTAGTCCATTTTTGTCCGCATGCGTATTTCGAAAAAGTGTCTCAACCTGAAATTTAATAAAATAGTGTGTACTTGTCCTTTCTAAGTGTGTTCCTGTCTGCTGGGACTTTCTTTGCATTTACACACCTTTCGGTCTAGATGCTGCGAAAAGGGTTGGGCATATTTGTGTTTAACTTTCATCGCTAAACTAAATATAATGTTGAAAAATATACGAGAAATACCCTAGTTTGTTGCCACGCTTTCTATGTGCTCGCTGGTACTAAACGGTTAATTAAAAAAGGGTGATTTTTTTTTCTATTTGTGTAAATTGATACTGATTACCAGTCCGACAATCTTTGCTCGAGATCATTAGTGCACATTTAATCAGTTCACAGTTGTTTAGAACACCTGAAATGCTGCGAAACACCGGATGAACTGACGATGTTACCTGATGACTCGATGATACATACTCGCCAAAAGGTGGGACTGATGACATACACCTCTGTACACCGAAATGATAACTCAGAAAATCTCCTCCGCGCGAAAAGGACGCTTCAAAATGGAACCAGCAAGATGCATAGATCCTTATGAGCCCCCGGGAAGGATCTATGCCTCTTGCACGTGGTGGACACCTCCGTGTGGCGACAGCTACCTGGCAAAATGCCTCCCAGGAACTGTGCTAGTGATAAAAGTCAGCTTTCTTACCTCACGCTCAATTTTCCGGTGCTTTCCTCACATTTTCGTCCTGTCTACCCCCCCCCCCCCCCATTTCGTCCGTGCTGTTGTGTTTATTTTTGACACGCCTGAGCGCCTGGGACTACGTGCGAAGCTCCCTCAGTGTAGGATAACCTTCCCATCTGAGCGAAACATAAATTCTCGTAGACCTTCAGTGGCGGACTTGCGATGAGCATCGCTAGACGATCTACGCCTCTGGAAGTTCAAATAATCTATGCCTCTCGCAATGTATATCTGTGTTTCTGACTAGCAAGAAGTGGTGTTGGTTCAGTCTACCACTGCCGGGTGTGTATTATGCCTTCTCGACCATAACCATTGAACCGGCAGTGTTGGTGCCTTATGCCAGATGTGGGATGCTAGGCCCATGCATGCATCCATACACAATTGCTCTGCAATATATGCGCAATACGGGATAAGCCGAGACATAGATTATCATGGGCCCATGCGTACCGCTTGGGCTCATGAGGATCTATGTCTCTTCAGAACAGATGTGGGTTGCTGGGGCTCGCGAGGATCTATGCCCCGTGTGGGGAAATGTATGATGTAGGCAGAAGCAATCGCAGAGGAGGATGCTTTATGGCGGGCTGTGTTTTGATGTTCCATTGACACGCTCCGTTTGATGCACTGTTTACACGCATAGAAAATAATAGGCGGCAATCCCTATCTCATTTCGTGTGTGTGTGTGTGTGTGTGTGTGTGTGTGTGTGTGTGTGTGTGTGTGTGTGTGTGTTTGTTGTGTGTGTGTGCGCGCGCGCGTGCGTGTGTGGCGAAGAGATGTTGGTAAGGTAGGGAGGGGGGGAGGTAGGGAGGGTTGTTCAGGAAATATAGGGCAGTGGTCGAATGAGATTACAATAATGTCATTTTGATACAGCTGGAAAGCTGTAAAATACTCGGTAAAGGAATCTCTAAACTGTATTATGACGGCTCCGCCCAGTGAGAAGCGAGAAAAAATCCGAGACAGTGAACGCTCATGAATTTTCACTGTAACGACGTTTCATAAAGGACGACTACGCATTTCTTTTCGACGTTTTTTTTCCTACGGAATTTGGTTCTGCTCTAAGGAGGCGAAAAACGTCAAGTCCAGTTTTTGTCAAAAGCGAGATTTTCACTGTAATACAATGAAATTCTCGCTTTTCACAACACGTGAACTTAATGTCTTTTGCCTTGTCGGCTGCCGGCTCCTTCACAGCCGGAACGCAGACAACTGCAATGGTGACATACATCCTCACGAGGAGGGTGGTGGTGTGGAGGGGTTGATGGGTATTGGGTGTGGTCAGGTTGTCTAACAGTTAACCACTTCTCTGTCGGTAAAAACCGCTACCGACAGCGAAAGGGTTAACATAACGGCGTCCCCTGCAGTGACAGGTGGCTACATGTTGATGTCCGCTCGCGACTCTTGTTCTTAACCTAGTCACTCATTTGTGAAGCTTGATGATAACACGTGTCACCGGCAGGAAAATACAAGGAAAATGCCGCCTCTCTCAGTGTTCTCCACCTTGTTAGGGAAATGTTCACAAAGAGTGCTGACTTTTTCCCTACCCTGTACGTAAAGGTCCTCGGGGCAACGACGGCCGAAGATGTTGTGCTACTGCGATACCAGCTTGTTACTTAGACAAGACAAATGCTGGCAAAAGAGTTCTAGTTGTACGGTTTGTTTTCAGCAGTGTAATTTGTTGGCTACATCGAATGCAACACTACCACACTCAGTGTTGCTGTTTGCCTCTAGTTACCTACTGCTGAAGAGAGCAGTTTTGTTCTTTTCTTTTACTTGTAACATTAATGTTTTGTTGTATGTGTATTATTTTCGGTTATATGGCAGGAACAAATAATTGTTTCATTTCAATCGATGTCCCATACAATTTTTTTTTATTACGGCAAAAAAGTCATAAATGTAATATAATTTCCCTTTCCAGGTTTTCATGTACGATTAGGTGGTGAATAAACTTGCTTAAACTGTTTTCCCTGTTCACTGTGTCTAGACGCGCTGCCTGTACGGTCGTATGGCACTCGCAATTACATACATAAAACCAGCGCAGGTGGTTGGCTGGTTGACTGATGTCACGTGCAACACATAAAACCCTGCGATTGGTCGGACTACATCACGGGACACACGACGTGACACCGCGTCTCCGTCAGCTCGCAGACTGGCAGCTCCGCCGTTGAAAAACATGCAGCCATAAATTTCATCCAGCGACCGTCTGGCTCTGCGTTGTCACAAAGTCCATCAGTCATACTCATGGGCCGGAGAGTGGTAGGAAGGGTGGGGTGTGTGAGAGTGACACCACTCGCCTGCCAGAGGCACAGGCCCTTATGAGCTCCTGCAACCTCAGCTGTGCTCACGAAGACTTTCGCCCTCAAATACAAGCGATCAGCTTAACTCATTCGCGACCAGCCGCATCCGGATGCGGCTGGCCGCGAATGAGTTCAAATGCTGTTTGTGGTTGAGGACATTACTGCCCTGTGAAGGCAAGAGACTGTAACTCCAGGTTTGTGAAGAGCGAGATTTTTTTTTATTATATTACAATGAACACATCGCTTTTCACCGAATGGATGTGCTGTCTTTTCACACAGCAGAGTTACAACTGCACGGCTCTTGCTAGCTAAAATCAGTGTTATTTAAAAATCTGACAAGAGAAATTAGAATGTTGGGGCTCATGAGGATCTATGTCTCTCGCTAGAAAAAAGACACAATCTCACTTTTTTTTTTTTTTTTTGGCCTTTGTAAAATACAGACTTCAGAAACTCGTGCGAACCTATAACTTATGCCGCTTGCTGCCGGCAAGGGCCGAGTCACATTAATACCTGTGTTCGGGAGATGGATACTTTAAGCTTCAGAGATTAAACCTTTGCTACAAAGGGTGGAGACTGATGTACATCTGCGTTCCCCTGGTAGATTATGTCGTAGGAAGTTCCACCTTCGACTTTGTCTGCATTCCTCATTCTTTACACAGATGTACGCCAGCGCAAACAATAGATCGTAAAAACCTCAAGAAAACACAGGGTTGGTCTCTTGATTTCCTCCGTCTGAGGTCAAGAGCAGAGATAAATTAAGCTAATCTCAAACGAGAGGCACAGAGCCTCATGAGCCCCTGCTAAAAGCAGGGGTTATGAGGCTATATGCCTCCTGCAGGTGCAACTCCTGGGAAGAATATGCAAAATCTAAACACACCTTCCGGAAGGTGGTTTTTCGGGGCCATCAGGCACACACTTAAACTGTCATATGCCATCAAGTTAAGACAATATCTGCGCAGCCGAGCTCGGCGCGATTCTGTACATAATACCCACCAAACATTCAAGGCTTTCTTTACAGAAGTGCAATAAAATCCGACGAAAAAACGCCCGTCAGAAACAATACGGAAAACAGTCATTCAAGGCCCTCTTTTGAATCGCGTGTCATACAATCCGCGAAACCTCATCGACTGTGTTCGCAAAAATGGGAACAATTTCAGGGTCTAAAGTGCATGAAAACAATATGATAAATGAGATGTAATAGCTGTGATTTTATCGGCGGTGGAGAGAAGGGAGTCAACAGTGCTGAGACTCTATGGCCTTATTCTGAGATTTTACAATAGTCATGTGATAAAAGGGTCACGCGATAAAAACCCCAAAACGGCACAAAACATGAAAGTGTAAGTTAAATAATTTATATATTTATGTCATGTGTGAAAAAAGCAAACGCATTCTTTCACAAAACAATCCACCTGCTCTATCGCTCTCTCTCTCTCTAGGGGAGCTGGGGAGCTCAGTTACCGGTAGAGCGTTCGACTCTCGTCCGAAAGATCGTGGGTTCGAACCCAGCTGGGGTCAAAATTTGTACAGGCCTCTTTTCGGTGCCCCGTCTTTGAAATCACCTGCGTGGTGGACAAAAGACGTTAAGCCCTCAACGTTTAACATTTCTCTCTCTCTGCTCCCCCTCCCCCAACACACCCGTAGGCGTTGGTCATATACATGTATTAATGTAAAGTAACTGCTGTGTTTGTTTGTAGATGCAGCAACGGCAGATTTGAAAAAATTGCAATTTCTCTGGCTTTGTTAATATCTTTACCGTTGTAAAATAAAGATTCATTGATCCATTGATTCTCTCTCTCTCTCTCTCTCTCTCTGTGTGTCTGTGTGTGTGTGTGTCTGTGTGTGTGTTTGTGTGTCTCATTCTCTGTGCGCGCCAGCCTGTGTACGATGTGCACGTGCTTTATTTGTGTGTTCTAAATACATTTTTCAGCAGTTGTGCACATGTATACGCCGAGTGAACGTTTAAAAACAAACAATGGTAACAAACGCACCTCCGGCATCCCCAGTGTTTCGCGACTATGCAAAAGCAATTCACAAGTCGTGCTGACAAAGAGGTTTATGTTTGGCTTGTCTAATGGAGGAAGGCACTTTGCCAATGCGCAACCGAGCTTCCGAGCCGCCGTTTCCGAGCGATGAGCAAAAACTGAAGTCCATGAGGCCGACGTCGGCTGCAGTTGGCCCGCGCACAGCCACACAAACACAGCCGTGCACAGACACACAAACACAGCCGTGCACAGACACACAAACACAGCCGTGCGCGGGCCAACTGCAGCTGACGTCGGCCCGAGTACCTTGGCTTACTGGTTCCTCCTCCGACTGAGTTCATTAAAAGCAGTGTTGACTCAGCTGTTGAAAGACTGGGTAGATTCTCTATCCTTTTTGGCTGCTTTCCCCTTGTCTGTGAACTAAAAACGTCACTCCGCTCAAATGCAGCTGGAATGAACGCACGCGGCCGGAGTTCCGAAACAGCAGCCCATTCCATTCGCCAGAGACACACGGGGCCTCATGACTGAGGTGCACATCTTTTGTTTATTAACGGCTACGACGCGGGTTTTGCTGTATGATATACGTTAGATTTTCTTTATGACAAGTCACTCTGTGTTTTTGTTTGGTCAATGATTCCCGGGACACGATAAGCTCTTCTCGTCAGAGGAATAAAAGTGTAAAGAAGTGTCTGCATATATCTATGCTCTTAAACTCAGTAAGACCTATACTCATCAAGCCCCTCGATCCTCACCACCACCCACCCACCCTCCCGTCCGCCACTAACCAAAGCCTACCACGACTGACTAAACTCAGGCGGATTTAAATTTGCAGTAAAGTGTGTCCAAACAAAACCGACCTGAACATACTGTTTGATTTCCTGGCACCGAGGTCCTTCTTTGAAATGTGATTGTCTTAAATCAAACGGGTAGGGGTTGGTTGGGTTGAGGTGGGACCTACCATGGTGATAGAAAGCGAGAAGAAGGTGGATTGGTCTTTGTTTGAAGAGTGACAGTTTTAGCCTACAAACAGGGCGTAGCCTGTGAAGGAGAGTCTCAAGCGAAACATGTTTGAGTTTTGTAGAAGGAGATATACAAGTAAATTTCCGTTGTGTCGAAGTTGAAAACCATGTGTATGTTCTTCGCAAGCACCGTGTAAATACTTAGGTCAGCACTAAAGTAGCTTTGATTTGTGGTGTGTAAACTTGACCTGGGGCGTGTGTTTACTGTACTGTGTGTCGCACTTTTGGTCGCGACCGATCCCTTATTTTCAACTGTCAATTCAGCGGTAAAGTATCTCTCCTCCATTTGTGGATTGAGGTTTTGCTATACGGTTACACTGGTTGCCGCGGCAGAAAATCGAGGAAGACTTTGTGTGGCTATTCGTATTTAGTTAATTTGGGTCTTTTAATTGCAGCTCTTGCTAAATGATCGCCACACTCATCTTCTATCTTTATCGAGGATTAAGAGCATAGATTACGTTTATATCTATAATTATAAATTGACAAAAGCTTCTCAGGTGATCGCAAAGACATAACCTATTTAGTTACGTGTTGATAAGGCAGAAAAAACTGTAGTTACTGTTGTTGTTGTGGGAGGGATGGTTGAAGTTGTGGGTGACGTTTTAATTTAAAACAAATTCGTGTAATCATTTTATCAAAAAACAACAACAACAACAACAACAACAAAAAAACAACCCCAGGTTCATCGTATCGAAGACATACAATTACGCGCTGATAGCGAAAGAAAACAAAGGAAGATTTATTCTTAATCTTATTGTTGTTATTTTCTTGGTTTGTGTGTGTGTTGATTTGTTGATAGTGACTTTGCTGTTGATGTTGTTTCCATTCTAAACTCAGACAAGTTTCTGATTTTCTGATCTGTTACCGCAGGTGGCCTAACAATTATTTGCACTTCGGTAACGTCTTCAGACTCCCTTCTGTCTGTGCAGTACCTGTGCCAACATTCACCCCACCTACCTAATTAACAAGCCGGCGGAATTGTAACCCTTCCACTACCGGGCCACAGTCAGCACTTCCCAACTGCGAGGGGCACAATCATCACCACCCAAGTGCAAGAGGCATAGACGCGCATGCGCCCCCCGCAGTTGCGGGGGCGCATGCGGGTCTGTGCCTCTTGTGGATGCATTCCTATCTGCGTTCACGCAGAGCGGTTATCGTAGATTTCAGTCTGTATTGCTTTCAAAGGTGTAATTTACGTTCACCGGCAGTCAAGGGGCTTAAAAAAAAAAATAAAAAAAAAAGGAAAGAAAAAATGATCGGATGGTCTTGGCAAGGAATAATTCCTTCAGGTATCTAGTGTGTGTTTCTCGATTTGAATTTCTCTCGTGTTTGTTTTAATTTTAGTTGGCTAATTTGTATACACATACAAAAAGTATGAAAAGTTAATTGGCCTTATCCCTTCGGAAAATTCGAGATAGGTTCCCCGCCCAGGTTTTTTTTTTCTTCTTTTTTTTTTACCGTGAATTCTCTAGAAGTCCTGTGTCATATACCTGCTTGCACTGTTTGGAAAATGAGCTAAGGCAAGTTTGCCTGTTTTTCACCTGATTAAATACATTCCCCGCAACCTTTTTTTTTTCTGAGTTCAAAAGACTATCTTTTTCACAACTTCATTACTTGTGTGCTGGTCTGTGATTTTGGACCTTACGGCTTTCAGCCGTAAGGTCCAAAATAACAGACCAGCACACTGACAACACCTCAGTGGTTGTTTCTTTCTTGTTGACATGATGTTTGTTTGCTTATCTTTAAAAACGCCTGTCTTGTGAGACAGTGTCGACATTTTTTTTGTAACATAAATCATCAAAGGCAAAGTAAAAAGTAAAAAAACCCGAAAAACTGTAACACTAAAAGAACAGAAACATTTAAATCAAAACGTCAAAAAATCGGAAACACATTTAAAAGTCTATTTTCCAAACATGCAATAGGGGTAAAACAGTGACTGACTCAAAACGTGGAGAAAAAAAAAAACTGAAAAAGAAATTCCCAGTAAACTGGTAATCTCACTTGTAAACAACATCTAAGCTCGGGTTAGAATGTTCATGCTGTAGTTCTTGCGGCCTAAACGACGCCGGTTTTGGACATTTATTCAAAAACGAAAAATAGAGATATGTCACGTAATTTTTCCAGAGGCGAATTTCACCTCGGACCTAAACTAGCCACCACCACAAAAAGACGGGATAGGCACCAAAAATGCATGCACCGAACGTACATCGAGACTAAAGTACAAATCCCCCACACTATGACTGACGATGTCTTCCCAACACTTAGAAATAGAGGGAAAATAAAGAGAAAAAGAAACTTTAAACATCGTGCATCGTACCTATAGCGCAGGTGGACTTACATATTCAAGAAATCAACAAGCGATATTGTTGCGAGGGTGTGTGTGATTTCGAACCTCACGACATTGGCCGTCAGGTCCAGACTCACACTCCAGAGCACATTCAAATTCACTATCGCGTGATTAACCCCATCACTGCAGATTGTGTTATGCAATTTTCTTTTAACCCCTATCATACTGAGGCTAAAAGCTTCAAAACTGTACACTGCCACGTGCAAGCTACATTATAGTACTGACAGACAAGGATACAGACCAATGGATTTAGTTCAAGGGTGGTGTCAGAATAGCTTGGCGCCTAGAGGAGCCAAGCTATTCTGGCACTACCCTTGAACTATTTCAGTCAACCTTATTTCACACACTGGTGTGTTCCGACAGATAAGGGGTTAACTCAGCCCCCAGCCGTCCCAGGAACAGAGGATTCAAAGTGGTGCCGGCAAGAGGCATAGATCCACATGAACCCCCGCAATTGCGGGGGTTCATGTGGATCAATTCCTCTTGTATTTCGGCGTTGCTCACAGTGTTCCGGCAGTGCTATATTCATATTTTGAAAACCCTAGTTTGAAAGACTGAATACATACGTATCAAAGATATTAACTCCCCCCCCCCCCCCCCCCCCCCCCCCCCGCACCTATTTTTAACGACATACATATTTTTTATACATCTACATTTTCTAAAACATTGTTTTTATTTCGTTAACCCATTACACCCTGAGGCTGATTTTGTCAAATTTGCTTATTGTCCTATGAAGGCTACATTACAGATTAGGCGATAGATCAACTGTTTTAGTTCAAGGGTGGTGCCAGAATAGCTTGGCGCCTCAGGCGCCAAGCTATTCCGGCACCTCCCTTGAACTATCAGTCAAATGTATTTCATATAACGGGTGTATCAGGATGAATAGGGGTTAAAAAGGGGTGGGTGGGGGGTGGAGTTGTTACAGAAGGACGCTTGTTGGACACTTGCATATCTGTCCGTCCACCTGCGGGTCGGTGTGAACTAACGGCTAGTTTTACACCGGACTAACCTGGGCAGAGGGACGTGCAGTCGACGAACGCCTGTGCATCTCCTGTGCACGGGTCCCCACCGTTGAGGGGGGCGGGGTTGGTGCAGGCGCGCGTGCGCCGCTTCTTGCCCTTGCCGCACGTGGCGGAACACTCGGACCATTCCGTCCACGGCGTCCACTGTCCGTCCACTGTAACAGACGGACAAAAACAGGTAAATCACTTAAACAGGTATAGACCACAGAAGAACAAGAATAATGTTCGTACTTGGAAATAAAAATTGTGACAAATCAAAAGCGTAAATGTATAATAATAATAATAATAATAATAATAATAATAATAATAATAATAATAATAATAATAATAATAATAATAATAATAACATGTTTTCTTTGAAATCGAAAATCCTGATGCCACAACGCACATACATTTACATTTATATCCAAACAAATATCTGCATGCGATTTTGAACCTTACGGCCTTGGGTCGCAAGGTTCAAACTCTAGTCACATACCTGTACACATACGGCGCCTATTTGTAATCTTTCACAGTTTTGTTATAAGGTAATAGCCAAATAATTAAGTTACAACTGAACCAGCAGTCAGCGATAAAATTAAACTGCATAATTTTATTGCAAGCACTTAACCCATTCAGTCCTGACGCACTACAGCAGGAGATGGGTCGACCATGATAATTCAAGGGCAGTGCCAGATTAGCTTGGCGCCGACAGGCGCCAAGCTAATCTGGCACTGCCCTTGAATTATCATGGTCGACTGATCCATCTCCTGCAAACAGGTGCATAGTCGTTAGATGACCGCCTCCAAAATTTGGAAAATACGTGCGTCGGGCTGGTTGAGTTAAAGGAAAAGCCGATGTTTGCCTTCCCACACTTAAAAATCAGCCAGGAACGCAAAACCAAACGTTTTTTCAATGTCAGCATGTGGCGGCGTCTGCGATAACCAGAGAATGAAGTCACTGGGGGGAGGCTGGGGAAATGTGTAACAAATATCAGCAGGGAATCTCTGGCATTCCTCTGAAACTGCCTAAAAGCAAACTGTTGTTCCCAGACGTTCTCGTCATTTGTAACCCCTTCCCTACCACTGTACGTATATTTTTGTTTCTAAAATCTGGGTTCATTTAACGACCAAAAAGCCGACACCGTCCAAGAAACATAGATACAAATGTGTCTCAGCAAGAGGCATAGATCCTCATGAGCCCCCACAGTCGCGAGACTTACTTTTACTTACGCCTGTCACCCCTACCCAGGTATAGGCCGTCGACGAGAGACCTCCAGCAACTCCTGTCCTGTGCTTCTCCTTCAATTCTACTCCAGGTGGTTCCCAGTCTCTTGATGTCTGCTTGGAGGTCTCGACGCCAGGAGTTTCTCGGCCTACCTCTTTTCCTCTTTCCCTGGGGGTTCCATGACAAACAGTCGCGAGAGCTCATGAGGATCTATGTCTCTGCAGTTGGATCGTGTTCACTTTTCTCGGCAGTGAAGGGATTAACCCATTTATTTATTTATTGGGATTTAACGCCGAGCAGGCGACTAAGGCCACCTCACTGCGGGATGGGTAAAAATCTGGTCAGCCAGAATAAAAGAAAGGTCTTAAGACAAGATGTAAATAAACCGTAAAAATATGTCATACTAAAATGACGCACGAGTCTTTAAAAGAAACGTCTACAGACTCTCAAAATTGGGGGCAAATTAATGAAATTTACATAGTCTATGCATGCTCAGAACTTGTTAAAAATATTGCATTCTCTCAAGAAATTGAAGATTTTGTCCGGGGGAACATCCTGGAACAAAACCTTCAAGGAGTCTGCTGTGAAGTGTTATATCTTGTGTCAATTAGATCGGCACAAGACAGCAAAAAGTGTCGAACAGAAAACTGCTCGTCACAGGCATAACACCATGGACGCTTATCCTGTTTAGTTTAGTTTAGTAAGTAAGAGTGCGATTAACCCAATCAGCCCTGACGCACTACAGCAGGAGATGGGTCGACCATGATAATTCAAGGGTAGTGCCATATTAGCTTCGGCGCCAAGCTAATCTGGCACAAAGCTTTGATTTATCATGGTTGATCCATCTCCTGCAAAAGGTGCATAGCCGTTAGATGACGCCTCCAAAATGTGGGAAATACGTGCGTCGGGCTGAATGTCATGTTGTCTTTTGCTGTGCGAAATCGTTTTCTTTTTGTCAGTTGTAATAGTTTCACAGCAGCACCAGTTGTCGTAAGTATCTTGTTGCAGTCTTATCATTTCTTTTACGCTTCGCTTGACAGTAAAGGGCCGGCCCATGTGTATTTCAGTATCTGTCATCTTACTACACAATGTCATGGAAATAGCGTTTTAAAAACCGTCATAAACAACCCTAAGTTTGCGTCTTCTTCTTCACCCCAAAACCTCCCCTCAAGTTATTCTGCTACTCTGTTCCAGACCCCCCCCCCCCCCCCCCCCATCTCTCTCTCTCTCTCGCTCCTCCCCCCCCCCCCCACACACACATACACAACCCCCCGCCAACCCAGTCTACTGCATGGTACTCGTATATCCAATATCCTAAATATGAAAACTTTTACGAACTGCAGTAAAAAGAAAGTTTGGACTGCGTAAAAGCACCATCCAGTTTGCACCGTCATCAATCTTATGACCTTTCACCTAGCTCTTCCGAAATCCAAGTCTTCGCTCTAGACCAAGTTTTTTAGTTGTTTTTTTTTTTTCTTTGTCCAGTATACGCTTTGCTGACTAACCCGCTTCATGTCAAGAAAACACGGATTTGGATGAGGTCATCATGAGGGCACTGATCCTCATGAGCCCCCGCATAAATGCGGGGGCTCATGAGGATCTAAGCCTCTTCATGTGGGCGGTATTTTGGCTGCTGAAGACGTGTTCATTGGGTCTCTTAGCTAAACGCAAATCTGTCGGTACCCCATCGCAAATCTTGTCAGTCCTAAGTCAGCGTGGTGGGAAATACACGGCCGCGGCAGGGGGGAAAAAAACCCAACAACAACCGTCAGCGCTTATATATTTGCTGAGAACTTCGATCAAAAAAAAAAAAAAAAAAAAAACTCCTAGGCTATCACACTGTTGACCCCTTCCCTGTCACTGGAAGCGAAATTATGTCTTTAACCCTTATCATTCGGAATACACCAGTGCGTGAAATAAGTTTGACTAAAATAGTTCAAGGATAGTGCCAGAATAGCTAGGCGCCAAGCTATTCTGGCACCACCCTTGAACTAAAGCCATTGGTCTATATCTTTATCTGTAAGTACTAAAATGTAGCTTGCATATGGCAGTGTACAAATTTGAAGCTTTTAGCCTCAGTATAATATGGGTTAAAAGCACAGCAAATTCAACACCGAACTAATCCCATCAACCCAAGGAGCACAGATACTAATTGCGTCAGCAAGAGGCAAAGAACCGCATCTGCGGGGGGTCATGCGGTTCTTTGCCTCTTGCTTTTGGCGTTCGCGTGTTCCGGCAGTGGAGGAGTTAATGATTCATGTTGACGTGGCGCTTGTAGGAGTCACGTCGCTAAGAACTGCTCAGAAAAAAACCTGCGCTTAGGATTAAAAAGCCCTCTTCGATACGTCAGTCGTATACAAGGTGCGCAGCTACATGACTGCACTTCGCACTATTGAGTTCTCAGAACATTTTTTTTTTCTCTCTCTTTCTCTCGCTCTCTGTTGAAAATGGTCGTATACAAAACATTTGAGATTTTATCGAGATCTCCCCCCCCCCCCCCCCCCCTCACGAAGCAAAAAAGTGTTAACAAAAATAATATCAGTCGAAGAAAGTTTTGAAAGAAAATATAACTGTCCAAAAAGTTTTCCAAGAAGAAGATGTACAACCTATTTGTCAAATAAAAAAGTCTGACCTCCGACGAACAAGTTGCCACAAACTTCTAAACAATACTGTTGTAGTACCAACTGTTGGAGATTCACAAGTCATGATAGCTCAAGGGTAGTGCCAGATTAGCTTGGCGCCAAGGCGTGTAAAGGGTAGGCGCGCTAATACAAAACGTCTTCCAAACTTACGATAGACAACGAGGTTTGCCCAGTCACTGAGTCGCCGGCTGGCCTGGTTCATGGCGCCACACGTGTAGTTGCCGGTGTCCTGCAGCCGGGCCTGGTTGATGATGAGGGAACCCTCGCTGGAGATGATGAAGTTGATGTCCTTCTGCACGTCCAGCTCCACGTTGTCCTTCATCCAGAACACCTGCAACAAGCAAAGACGGGTTGAGATCCAGGGGCTCAGATGCATGAGTGAGCTTTAGTCCTGCGCCAGACACTAAGCAAGGCGCTCCGCTATAGCGGAGCGCCTTGCGTAGTGGCTGGCGCAGGACTAAGCTCATGCAACTCGCCCCAGACCAATAATGTGACTGCAAAGCGTGTATAATGCAAAAAAATGACCAAGACAGAAACACGCTTTGGAAGGACAAGCACAAAACAGTGTTTTGTGCTTGTCTTTCCAAAGAGCTTTAAAAAAAAAATTTAAAAAAATTCTAAATACGTTTTTGTTGGCTCTCTTTATATTTACAAATATGACTGGTTGGTCGGCTGGATGGATGGATGGCTTGTTTGTAGGTGGACGGGTTGGTTGGTAATTAATTGATTGGTAGGTTGGTTCATTTGTTGATTGATTGATTGATTGATTGATTGATTGATTGATTGACTGGTTGATTTAGGGATTATTCATAGACTTCGTTATTTTCTGTTAAAGTTATCACAATATTCGTACAAAACAAATAACCAGCAAGAAAAAACAAGAGACAGAATATAATTATGCCAGTATTATGGTACAAAGACACACGCCCGTGCGCGCGCGCTCACGTACGCACGGACGTACGCATGCACGCAGGCAGACATACGCAGACACTCACAAACCCCGGACTCAAAAGAGAACACAAAACACCACTCTCATCGGACATGTTTCTAATCCGCATCAAACCATCAAACCCTATATCTTTTCCTCCACAGCCAGCCCGTACCTTCTACACGAGAAATACATTCTAATCAGTCCCTGTAGCGGCAGGCGCTCATAGGTATATTATACTCGCCTTGCTGGCCGTTTTTACCCTCAAATTTAGTGGATCATCGGGGTTTCAGCGAACGACTGCTACAATCTTATTTTTTTCCGCAGAGAATCTGTCTCTTCAGATATACATGTATTCTCATAGGCCCCCGCAGCAAGCAGAGACTCATGAAAATATAGGACTCCCGCTGGCGCAGACTGCTTCCATTTCTATCCTCAAAGTGAGTGAGTTATCAAGGTTCGATTCATATCTTCTTTTTGCAGACAGCCTGCCCTCTCCGGCCACATAAACATGTCCAGACTGTTTTGTTGATCCTGGGGCATCGGGTGGCGAAAGCCGAGACGCCCACGGACCGCTTTATTAGAAAACGGCCGCTAGAATTAACGAGATGCGCAAATGGCCAGGACTCTGTGGCATGAGTGAGCTTAGTCTTGCGCCAGCCACGAAGCAAGGTGCACCTTGCTTAGTGGCAGGCGCAGGACTAAGCTCTATCACGAAACGTGCCGGACCTAAACCCTGGAACTTCCCCCGCGTGTGGAACCGGCACAAATGTGAACAAGCGTAATCCGGATCAAGGAATTAAAAGATGCACGTAGAAAGGGCCATCACAAGGCATAATATTCTCATGAGCCCAGAGAGGCAGCTAATGCCGCCTCTTTCAAATTTTTCAGTCGACGGAAATTATGTCAGGGAACAAAGACACAAACGCTAACGTCAGTGCAAGAGACATAGATTCTCACGTGGAAGCCCGCAGGCAGCTGCACTGCACTGAGGGACTCATGAAAATCTATGCCTCCTGCAGATGGAAGAGACTAAGTTTCAGTCATTGCGTGTGGTCCACTCACAGCAGACTGGTCATTACCGGCCTAATCAATCTAATGGACAACCACTGTCCACTTAAACGCTCCGCTGCACCGCGATAAATCGGGAGATGCCCAGCGTCAAGCACGCACAAGTTGTGCAGCATCAGTCAGTGGTACCATTAGACATCGCAGAATCCAGGGGAAAACAGGTAAGAACGGTCTGTTCGTGTCAGCATACCTGGCTGTTCCCGTAACTAATATAGACGCGTGTTCTCGTCTGTGCTGCTGGAACGGGCGGCTGAGCTTCAAATACTCCATTAACCCCTTCACTGCCGAGAAAAGTGAACGCGATCCAACTGCAAGAGCCATAGATCCTCCCCCCCCCCCCCCCGCCCCGCGACTGCGGTTTCTCATGAGGATCTACGCCTCTTGCTGAAACCACTTTGTGTCCCGTGTCCTCTGGACAGTTGCGGCGGCTTCTGATCGTTCAGTGAACACAGACTTCAGAAACAAAACGCACGTACGTTGGTCGGTAAGGGGTTAATATGGGTGGCATAAGTACACGTGTACCTTCATGTTATAAAATGAGGCAAAAGCAATCGCTGAAAGCATTTTCACCTCTCTCACTTATGCAGTATAACAGACAACACCGCCAGATTCCTCTGCTTGGCTAGCATCGTGCGTTAATTGCACGGGACGTCTCGACTACGTCAGCTCTAGGGTCGTGGCTAATACACTAGGCACTTCGCTCATGTACGTCATCCTGTCATTAACCTCTTTAGTGCCAGCGGACGCAGGCTGTCTTTCTGCGATCTCCGCTGATTCGAGACCGAAAAACCCTACACGGCCCTGAAACATGGATACCAAGTGGTGTCAGCAAAAGCCTGGAGCAGTGGCGGGGGCTCATGAGGATCTACACCTCTTGCAGCTGGGTGGTGTTCACATTTTCAGTCGGCACTAAACGGGTTAAAATGGAAACAGATAAGATGCGTGAGCATTAACCCTTTCAGACCCAAGGTCCCATTTGTAAAAGTTTAGAGGTGTTGCCTAGCGACTATGTACCAGTTGCAGGAGAGGGCTTGACCATGATAATTCAAGGGTGGTGCCAGATTAGCTTGGCACCTGAAGGCGCCAAGCTAATCTGGCACCACCCTTGAATTATTACGATCAAGCCCTCTCCTGCTGTAGGGATCCGGGGCTTAAAAGGGTGAAAATGCATGAGCAGCCTGTATACGGAGGAACTTCAACCGCGGGTTGAAAGCGGGTACACACAGCAGAATGCATCAACATGTATCAGGCAGAAAACCACACACGCTGATGAAAGGCAGAAGTTCATTTGCTTCCAATGATTAATGAGCTTTTACAGCCACGGCCAACGCCTGCACGTTCACACGCGATCCTGGCATTAAAAGCCTCTCCTTTCTCCTTTTTAACTCACTGCAGACGCGCCGCCGCATATGGCTTTATGGCAAACGAAGTTAGCCTTCGCGAGACAGGCGCAGGAATATTCGGCAAACGAAGTTTAGCGTTCCAGTTTATGCCGCATATAATTATGCGGCATATCTTCAACGATAATACTGTGGATGTCGGTAGAGGTTTTTGTCGCGATGATTCCTGTCGGAATCATCGCGACAAAAACCGCTACCAACATCCAAAGGGTTAATTTCATTTGGGAATGTATGTGGTTAGTGTGGAATGAGCTACCCCCCCCCCCCCCCCAAAAAAAAAAAAAAAAAAAAAAAAAAAAAAAATCCCCCCCCCCCCCCCCCGCCATGAAAGCAAGCCCTCCATTGGCGCCGTATTTGCTATCCAATAAGCTAAAAGCATGTAGGTTTTATTAGCGCTATAAAAGTTTTATGGTTATGAATCGTTATTAAGCACACACCGCTCCATATCTACTCTGCACAGGCACCCTGTATTTCTGCTCTATACGGTCTTTTTGAATATGGGAACATGCTTTTGTACAGCAAGCCACCAGAGCATATATATAAAATTATATATATTTTTTTTTATCATGTGGCAAGTTCATAAGCACACACAGGAAGCAGCCTGGGTCAATCGTGTCAGATTTCAATCAGTCCAAATGTACCCAACCCACGCCAAGACATAAAAAAAAGTTTTTAAAAAAGTTTTCCCATCCATCCATCCATCTATCCATCCATCCATCCATTCTGTCCACCAGTAGGATGATATTAAAGAATGAATACTCTGAAAGATTTGTTATGCAAGCTGACGGACCCTAACTGGCCTGTACTGATGGCGCGGTTCGTGCGGCAATACACCTTTCCCGAGGAAAGCAGTCTAAATTTGCCCTCGTTAGACAGTGGGACAATACAGTTGTTAAATAAAATGAAATAAAAATTAATAAATTAAAAAGGTGTATTGGGCGCGACTCTGGTGCTCTACATCTGTAGACACGCTACGCCTCTCTCTCTCTCTCTCATTGTCATTGTCTCTGTTCTATCTTTCTGCTTAGTATGTTGCTCCAGCACAGCAGATTGATGCTGATTATGTAATAATTCGACTGTCTGCATTAAAATGTCAGGTTCATACCAGTATATATATATATAATTTCTTTTTTAAAAAATTATTATTATTATTATTTTATTTTTATTTTTTTCTTTCTTTTTCTTCTGAGGGTGGGAGGGGGGAGGGTCTTTTTACTTATATGTTTTATTTTTTGTTGTATCGTCTGATGTAATTTTGTATGTGTAGAGTAGCAGGACAGTTTGGAAGATAGGCATTGCTATGCCTAAAACTTTTTATCCTGAATAAAAACGTTTCATCATCATCATCATCATCAGCATCTCTCTCTCTCTCTCTCTCTCTCTCTCTCTCTCTCTCTCTCTCTCTCTCTCTCTCTCTCTCTCTCTCCCCCCCCCTCCCTACCCTTTATCCTTTCAATTTTGCACCATCATTCCAAAAATCCCCGGCCACCTCCACCAGCATCCACCGCAGTCCTAAAGTGCAGGATAGGGGGATAAAAAAAAAAAAAAAAATCACATCAATTTTATGTCCGTCTTACGGCAGGGACGTAAAATCTGGTCCATTGTTGTGGCGTAATGCAGCCTCATATCAGTTCACAGGCGTAAGTCCCAAAATCTTCCTCCGAATAAGGAGCTGACTGTTATTTCACGAGTCCAAGAGGCATATATTCTCGTGAGCCCCTGCAACTACAGATGCTCATGAGAATCTGTGCATATTGCACACGCAATGCAAATGCTGAAAAAGTATCTTGGTGGACTGTATCAAATTCAAGACTAGAGGTCAAAGTTTGCGTCAACCAGTGTAACTGATCTCTATGTACTGGTCAGCAAGAGGAATAGAATAGGGCTCATGAGAATCTATGCCTCTTGCAGACGGAGGTTACTGCCCCAGTGGAGATTTTTGGGAAAAAGGCTCAGCCGGACCGCAAAGCTGACTGGAGCCATACAATGCTTCAATGCACGGCTTGAAAACACCCCGCTTTTATGGCTCCCTTGCAGCACACAGGTATAGATTTTATTATTATGTATTGTGGCTTGATTGAAAAATTAGTTGACCGTGGAGGGCTAATGAAAAGTAAATTGAGGAAAACGCGGGAAGTGGGGGCGGAGGCAGGGGCAGGAGATATGCTTAAGTGAATGTATCAAAAAGGCGACAATCATCATCATCACCATCGACATCATCATCGCATTCTCCAAACAACAGCAACATCCAGTATCGATAACGATAACGGTCACGAAAATCATAATGAGCATTTGTTCAGCACATTTCTTCAGGCGTTCCAGTTTTTAATACATGAAGTGAGGGCTCTTGAGGATCTTATTCTTATACTCTTTTCCTATCATATGATGCCTTGCAGTAATAAATTCAAACGCAGTCGGACTTGTCTTGTTTTGTAGTCAACTTGCTTACGTTTTAACCCCTTCAATGCCGAGAAAAAGCGAACGCGATCTCACTGCAAGAGGCATAGATCCTCATGAGCCCCCGCGACTGCGGGGGTTCATGAGGATCTATGCCTCTTGCTGAGTCCACTCTGTGCCCGTGTTGTATGGGCAGTTGTGGCTTTCGCTCGTTCAAGGACGGCCATGGGTTTCAGAAACAAAATGTACTGACGTACGTTGGTGTCCCTGATCACCTCGGTGCAAAGGGACAAAAAAAAAAAAAAAAAAAAAAAAAAAATGGAGAAAACAAACGAACAATTGGCACACGAACACTAACACTGTACAAAATGCGAAGGGTAGGAAAGGTAGTCGGTGCTTGTGTGAATTTAGGACAATTGTCAATCTTTTCTCCCTCCTGGTTTTTCAGGTCGCACAGGTGAGTAATCAACTCCCCCTCTCTCCTCCCGTTTCTCTCCCCCCCCCACCCCCCTCCCCCACACCCTTTCTTCTATTGCTCCCGCCTCACCCGACACAACTTGATGGCTCGGATAAGGCCGTGCTAGAGTTACACCCAATTTTCTCTAGCCTCTCTTCGCTTCACAGAGATGAGTGCGATTGGAAAGAAGAACTCAAAGCTAAACCCTCACAAAACCCCTCCGGAACGAGCTTAAACCTAATGACTTCTACGTCCGTGGGGGTTAAAAAAAAAAGCGAAGAAGACCACATGGTTGTCAGCTATAAACCTGGATCCTCCTCATCTCCCTGGTCTCACGAGAATCTATGCCTCTGGCAGAGGGAATGGTCAGACTGAAGAATGGAGCCCCCAAAACAGTCTTACAAATCCCTCTCTTTTCTCTGTATGGTTTTCCTTCATTTCATTCCGTGGCAGCAACAAAGCAAACCTAGTAAAACACATGCACGGCGATGAGCGGACGAAAAATGACCCGCCGGTAATGCCAGATGCATGGACCGTGACGGTTCAAGGGTAGTAGTGGATCAGCTTGGCGCCTTCAGGCGCCAAGCTGATCCAGTACTACCCTTGAATTATAACAACTCTACTATCCTTGGTATCAACTAACTCTTTCGGCCTTGAACTGTAAAAACACAACTATAACAACTCTCATAGGTTCTGTTCTCCAAGACATCAGTGATGTTGCTCCGAGCAAAGCCAGCGATACTAATTACTACCACATAGTCCAGCTTACTCCCTCTGCAGTCTTTTACAGTGTAAATTAGGTGCGAAAGAGTTAATATTTCGCGCGATTTTTAACTGTGGGCGGGTCGTTTTTCAGCGCACGGCTCTCATAGCTTCCGGTCTCTCCCAGACCTTTCGTGACGTCGGCAGTGTGAGGGTCATGTGTAGACAATGGCGGTTGACAAGATGTCACCACTGTTTTTGCGCTACTCCATCTTGTCACGATGCGACTGAAACTCTCTCTCTCTCTCTCTCTCTCTCTCTCTCTCTCTCTCTCTCTCTCTCTCTCTCTCTCTCTCTCTCTCTCTCTCTCTCTCCGTCAGTCCCTGTTTTATGTATATTTTGTACTTAGTTAGTCGTAGTTTTAGCAACGGCAGGTACGAAAAATGATATAGTCACTGACTGTGTTAATATCTTCACCGTTGTAAAATAAAGATTCATTGATTCATTGATTTATTGATTCTCTCTCTCTATCTCTCTCTCTTTTGATGAACACTACTGTGAATGGGTCGAATTCGTACCTGCAAGAGGCATAGGCCCCTGGCTGCCGGGGCCCATCAGGATATGTCTCGGGCGTGAAACACATGTGCGCTGTTTCTTCAACTCTACCTTGTCAGCGACGGTTGAAACCTTTTAAGACCTACCCCTTTCGTTGAACATAATCTAAATGGATGCTTGAAATTAATATCCGTGCGACTCCATTCAAGGCGCACGGGATCGTGAAGATATATGCCTCTGGCAGGTTTGAGGAATTGGTACAAAAAAATCCTGGAAGTATCTCCAGATACTAATGACTGGTGTCCTCCTTCATTTTGACGGGCAAATGGTCCGGTAGGCGGGGACCACCTGACAAGTCACAGGCTGAAACCCCGGTAACTTCTGCCGTCCGAAAGAGCAGAGATAAATGTCGACAAGTTTGTATCACAGGAGGTATACATTTCCATGAGCCCCATGCAGTTGCAGGTGCTCATGAGAATCATACCTCTTGTAGACAACGGGGCTGAGGGTGATCTAATCTGCCCTAGAGGAAAACTGGTCGTTATGTGTAAGAAGACACTTTCTTGTCTTGTTCCGTGCGACAAAATGGGGAGAAAGTTTTTTGCTCTTTTTTTTTTGCGCAACACAGCCTTTCAAACCTTGCATTCTTCCACGGACTTCCTTTTTGTCTGTACGGTATTTCTTTTAACCCATTACATCCTGAGGCTGAACTGAGTGACTTTTTAAAAATGAGCTTATTGTCCCATGAAGACCACATTACAAATTAGGAGACAGGTCAACCATTTTAGTTCAAGGGTGGTGCCAGAATAGCTTGGCGCCTTAGGCGCCAAGCTATTCTGGCGCCACCCTTGAACTTTCATAGTCAAATTTATTTCGAGCAGTAGCGCATCAGGATGAAAAGTGTTAATGCTTCGTGTGAAGCAAAATGCAGCCGGAGTTCCAATATTAATTTTGCAATTCAACTCTTTTGGAACCAGTTAATTAAACTCGGCTTTTTAAAATTTGCACTACATTACAAGTACTTAGGAACTTTGGCCACATGCGGCAGTACTGCGCTTTTTGGTTTGAACAGTTCATTCCATTACTGAATTTCAAGGTTTAGTCTACTTTCAAAGATCTATTCGAAATACCACACGGCATTGTCTGCTGTTTTCACGGTCGCAGCTCCTCGCAGATGTTCAGTGGTATTTCTTGTCCCTAGACAGCAGTCCAGCACCCCTCCCCTCCCCCCTCCCTCTTCCACGAAACTTCCACACGCTCCATTCTCTCAAAGTTTTTTTTCTTCGTACACCTAACCACAAATTTCTGCAGTCTGCGACCTAACCGAAAGACAATAAAACATGGCCGTATTCTCGTTGTTACTACTTATTTTCTTCCAGTCGCTTTCTCATTTCTCTGCGGCGAGAGCTTCCCGAGCCTAGACGCGGGGAGACGTTTAAAATTCTGTCTCGGTTGTGCTGTGGCATTGATCGAGTGGAGTAGACTCCATGCTCTAACAAACTCAACACTATTTGAAACATTCAGTGTATCAGCAAACTCTATTCACCCGCAAGAGGCAGAGATCCTCATGAGCCCCCGCAATTGCGGGGGCTCATGAGGATCTCTGCCTCTTGCTATGGACATTTTTGTCTGTGATCCTCGTGAGGCGAGAGGTCACATCGATGGTAAAGTGAAAATCCTTGACGTTGAGCAACGAACCGCAGCCACACGAAGAGACTTAAAACTTGTTACTGGCGCAGACTGATGAAGGCTCAAAAACGAAACCGCGTACAAACATTTAGTGTGTAAATACAACATGATACAAAGGACAGATGAAGGTGGAGGTTTCAACCAATTTTGTCACGAACGAACGAACGCCCTAACGCACGCATGAAGAAACGAACGGACGTAAAAGCGAGCGAGCAAACGAATCGGAACGAACGAACAAGCAGGCAGCAAGCAATCAAACAAACTGTTAATCACACGGGCAGACCAACATCGACATATATGTCCTTCTCTGTGATTCTGGACCTTCCGGCTCTGTGTCGTAAGGTCCAAAATCGCAGACCAGCAATCAGTAATATGTACTCTTATTACTATGGCATTTAAACCTATCAGCAGCTTACTTGTATGTCACGTCAAAGACCAACTGGTCACTTATAATATATGGGGCAAGCCGCGTCGCCCCTAATGTGGTGTTAAATTGACTACATTCTTGTCGCCCGACTGGTCCGTGCGGAACTAAACTTGTTAACCCTTGAAATGCAGGAGTATTTTCCCTGGACTGACACTATTGGTGCACAGCCTGTACGCTACTATAGAGATTTTCCCTGGACACTATTGGTACGCTACGATAGAGATTTTCCCTGGATTGACACTATTGGTGCACAGCCTGTACGCTACGATAGAGATTTTCCCTGGGCCGGGACTGACACTATTGGTGCACAGCCTGTACGCTACGATAGAGATTTTCCCTGGGCCGGGACTGACGCTAATGGTGCACAGCCTGTACGATACTATAGAGATTTTCCCTGGACTGACACTATTGGTGCACAGCCTGTACGCTAGCTACTATGAGGCTTTGAATTTTGTAAACCGTGCCGGAAACTAAAATCTCTAAATTCAGATTGTAATTTTAAGTGCAAAGCCTGTTTTATGCGAAAACCGTGGACATGATCAGTAAAGCTGTCATTGAACGCTGATCCTGCACCTAAGCCCATAAGACAAATTCAAAAAGAGCTAATGGTTTTGTTAGTCCAACATAACCAGCAAGAGCCAAGATTCTCATGAGCCCCTGCAGATGGCAGAATCACTGTGGAACTGGGGAAGGCAAAATCACTGTGGAACTGTGGGTGGTAGAATCACAGTGGAACTGTGTACTTCAGTTGTACATGTGCCTCCCATCAGTCTGGCTGTTTGGGGGAGCATGCGTCTTGTACACAAGTAATTATGGGAGACATGCGTAGGAATACTGATGAGTTGGGCCTACATCTTCTGTGAGCAGGTACACCTCTCGCCGGGAAGTCAGTCGCCCGCGCAGTCAGTCAATCAAGACTACCACACTCCAAGAAAACTTATTAACCCTTTTAGCCCCGGATCCCCGAACAGCAGGAGGTGGGTCGACCATGATAATTCAAGGGTAGTGCCAGATTAGCTTGGCGCCATCTCCTGCAGCTGGTACATAGTCGTTAGGCCACACCTCCAAAATTTGAGAAATGGGACCTTGGGGCTAAAAGGGTTAAATGGCCAACTTCAATGCTTCTGTCTCTGCTCAGTGCGACATCGTTGAGGGTGGGGGGGGGGGGGGGGGGGTGAAACGACTGCTCGCTCCCTTCCGGAGTTTTTCTCTCATCTTTTCTGTCTGAGTTTTTCTTTTCCCTCCACCCTTCTCCCACCCCTCTCTGCCTGCTCCTACCCGTCTTTTTCTTTGAGTCTGTCTGCACGCTGATTCTACCTGCAGTGAGCAGGTACATGCTCTTAGACTTCAAAGGTCGCGTGGACAGGTGAAGGCATTCATTTTTTGTCGTGACAGTTAAAGTGAAAGACGTGAACAACTATTTGTTGCTCTCATTTATATATAAAAGTTTTAAAAAAATATAAAAAAAATGTCGCAAAAAAAAAAATACCTTGCGAGTTAAACTTCGAAATGTTTTTTTTTTTTCTCTGAGAGAGATGAAAGCATAACATTGAATTTATGCACGTGAGTGAAGATGGATGTTTGGCGTGTGCCGGTGCACTGCAATTCAGCTCCGTTTATTTCGATACACGAAACACAACATATGGGAATCCCTGTTTACATTTCAAAAACGAAAAGAAAACGAAAAAAAACAAACAAAACTCGTCTTGGACCAACGGTAAACAAATCGGTGAAACGTAAAGCGTGCCAAACGTAATGTGTTAATCGGTGAAACGTAAAGCGTGCCAAACGTAATGTGTTAATCGGTGAAACGTAAAGCGTGCCAAACGTAATGTGTTAATCGGTGAAACGTAAAGCGTGCCAAACGTAAGGTGTTAATCGGTGAAACGTAAAGCGTGCCAAACGTAATGTGTTAATCGGTGAAACGTAAAGCGTGCCAAACGTAATGTGTTAATCGGTGAAACGTAAAGCGTGCCAACGTAATGTGTTAATCGGTGAAACGTAAAGCGTGCCAAACGTAATGTGTTAATCGGTGAAACGTAAAGCGTGCCAAACGTAACGTGGCTTTTACTGAACTTTAAATGACCTAAACCCTCCATTGTTTTCAACAAAACTCGTTATTGCTTCATGAAGCCTTCAGAAACAAAAATATACGTGCAGTTAGCTTCAGGTACGGGTTTAAACAACCAAACAATTTTCCAACCAACCAAACTGCTAACCAACCAAAGGTCTCCAAAGCATTACTACTTTTTCTTCACAAGGATTTCTTCTTCTACGCCCACTGAATCCACCAAGCGATCCTCAAAAGTTCCTCACTGTACAACAGCCGACAAAAACAGCAACAAAAAAACATCCATTTCTAGAACGTTTACCTTTGACGGTAAAACCATTGCCATCTCTTACCTGTTTCGTCTGACGCTAACTTTACGATCCCAGGTGGAGAGGAGACACTTAGCTTCAATGGCCTCGCTACAAGCACCTACAAGATACGCAGAAACAAGAGGCATAGATCTTCATGGGCCCCCGCAAACTGAGGGGGCTCATGAAGATCGAGGCCTCTTGCAGGCAGACAGCTAGTATCTACCGTCGCTTGGACAATGACGATTGAAGTCTAAAACAAGCTCACTGGCGCCAAAATCAGCGCATTTTGCTGGCTCCGTTTACACCATACGAGAAGTTCATCGAACACATCGTACATCTATGACCTTGGCGGCTCCATTTACACACGTGTTCCTCCAAAGCAGCAGACCATCGACCGTTCCAGTTGGACGGTAATGGGCCCAATACAAGCTAAGTACACGAACGAGTACGCTTGCTTCTTGCGTGAGGAAAACTTTTCTCCAAACACATCACTCAAGGACTTAGTAGAGCGCTTTGAAACGTGGCAAGGGTGCAGTTTTCTCTGGAGTGATTTTTTCGCTCTCCAACGAAAATAAAATCTCTCAAAGGGAAAATAAAAACACGTTTTCCCCATTCAAGAGCGGTTGCGCACTTTTGTGTTTTGCAAGAAGTGGCACTTTAACGCTGCACGTCGCGCTGTGGAGTCCGTAAATTGTCGAGAAAAAAAGTTGCACGTTTTCAATTATGTAAAGGAATTATTATTACTTGAGCGACAAAGAAAGTCATCATGCCGTCCAACTCTCTCCTTGACAGAAGTCCTGCCAAACGATCAGGTAGTGTGGCAAGTACCTGCAGCGACCACGAGCATTTTCGAGGGCTGTTATCTATACATCAGCCCGAATTGCTGACAACAGATAAAACTAACTGCTAGCTGGCAGTGCGAAATTAGCTACAATCTTTAACCATTTACCTCCAAGGCACTACAACAGGAGATGGATCGACCATGATAATTCAAGGGTAGCGCCAGGTTAGCTTGGCGCCGTCAGGCGCCAAGCTAATCTGGCACTTCCCTTGAAAAAAATGATCATGGTCCATCCAACTATAGATATCGTGGTCCATCGACCTATCTCCCGAAAGAGTTCACCTAAATAATTCTAAGTTTTGACCGAGTCGTTACTGTGATTGTTTGTTACATACAAGAAACTCGCTTCAACTATGTATTAATGTACAGCTTGCATGCATCTCTTTTCTTCGCTATGCTCACTATAACCTGTTCTTATCGACCACCCAATGAAAAATCACCTATAGTTAAAGACCATCAGTTCGGTGGCTTAAGTGACGATTTTCACAATACAAGACGATAGTCTTCGCTTGAGAGATGGCTTTTTAAGATCAGGTTGTACTGAATAGTGAAAAAAAGAAATCATTACTGTACACTGAGATATATACATATTGAAAAAGAGGTTGTTTTTTTTCGACCAATGCCCGTGGTTGTCGACTACAGAAATTGGACACGGTAATTTACCGTGGTGTTTCCTACCATGGAACATTATCTACAATCTCTTAACGTGATTTTACCTACGGTAGTCTACAGCGCATTGGCATACCTATACATTGACTTTTCCCTGCTTGATGGTTGTTTAAGTACGGACGAGTTGCACTAGGTCATAACTTGGGACAACCTAACCCCAAATGCAAGAGGCATAGATTCTCATAAGCACCTGCATTCGCAGGGGCTCATGAGAATCCATGCCTCTTGCTTACTGCTGACTGACGTCCATGCTCGTCAGACGAAGGAAGTCTTAGAGATTGTCAGACACTGTGACTGTGCACAGGATAGAAGTTTTAACACTTGATAGATTTACAACGATGTACCTTGTAACTTTCCTTTCTCTCAGGCCTACAGCACATGCAAATCCTTCAACCTACATGAAACACAGATCTTCAAGGGTCCTCGAAGCTAGCAAGACAACAACAGGATTTCCGTATCTCTCTAGCGAAACTTACGTCCGTGTAAGAGAGTCAGAAAAGGTCGCTCGGTGTCGAGTCTGCGACCGTTTGCATTCTTCCCCGTACATAAAACCTACTCTTTCTAATGGACTGCCGTTTGACTACCCCGACAGCGCGTGTCTGCCCTGCAAGATTTATGAAAACTTGAGCGCCGCAAATATGCAAAATAATTAAAAGAAGAATGCAGAGTTATGGAGAAATGCTCCTCTCGTCACACTGAAGAAGAAGTCAAAATGGGGTGATGTTGGCTGGTGGGAACGAGGTACGCAAGACGAATGCAGGCTAAAACTAAGAAAATGGAGGGAACACGTACCCTCACAAAGCCGAATTCAGAGGGAGCAAGAGGCATAGATTCACATGCGCCCCTGCTGTCGCAGGGGGGCATGTGAATCTATGCCTCTTGTGGTAGAGATCGAACCCATGTATAACTGAGTACAAACTATAGCTCAGAGACATTGGATAGATTCGTCCTCAGTGCAAGAGAGCCGACTGTCCTTCATAAACAAAAATGAAAAGGCCAAGAAGCATGTTATCTGTTTAAATCTCCCCGCTGTACACGGGAAGCAGTAATAGATGCGCAGAAACGGCACCACTTAACAGGACAGCAGTTTCTCAAAACAGTAAATTACCGTCACATATATTCTAGTTATTTTAAACCAAAAAGATAAGAATTTACAGTCTCGCGTTCGGAAATTTTCTGCAGGAGAAGACAGCTCTTTTACAAGCCTATCTATGTCTCGAAAAATCTCTCTGAAGTCTTTGGGCGAAAAAAAAAAAAGACAAAGAAAGCAGGCTGTTTTATGTGGGAAAACACAAGGTCCAGAAGGCCAGAACCATGCTGAAAGATATTTAACCACTTCCCTGCCACTGTACGTATAAATATGCTATTTCTAAAACATTTTTTTTTCAAAGACCAAACGTGTCAGCCGTTCAAGGAAGAATGATCCACAGAAAATCTCAGCAAGAGGTGTAGATCCTCATGAGCCCCCGCAACTGCGGGGGCTCATGAGGATCTATACATCTTGCAGCTGGGTGCTGTTTAGTTTTTCTCGGCAGCGAAGGGGTTAAACTTCCCTGCAGGGATCTAAAGAAGCAGGAAAAGAGAAGACGACGATGAAAATGGCCATGTCTGGGTTGAAAGGCCGAACTGTCATCGGTATGAAAATAACATGTTGCCATCCGGCCCCTCGTTTATCTTTTGCCCACCTGCGAGAGACGTGGATTCACAGGAGCTCCTGCAACAGCAGGAGGCTGGTGAGAATCTATGCCTCTTGAAGACCGAAACAAGCGCCATTTCTGCCTCGTATTGACGATTTTTTTGGGGGGAGATGAGTGTGCAGAAGCACCGCTTCTTTTTGCCGTGAGGGTGTTCGGAAGGGTAGATTAATTTTCAACTACCACTTATCCTTAGGAAAACTGACCGCTGATAGCGCCCGTCAACACTGAGAACACGAGGTATCTGAAACTGAAAGCCATAAGGGTCAATGACGTTGCCTCAGCCAATCCAAGAGGCATAGATTCTTATGAGCCCCCTCAGTCGCGGGGGCTCATGCGAATCAATGCCTCTTGCTGCTGTGAGATGAAGTAGGCTTGTTGACTGCTATCTCTCCTTCTTCTGAAAAGGCAGTCACGCGGGTTGAGGGTCCGACTTAAGTGGGTATCTGAAGCTCGGAAAAAGCGATGGGGTCCAAGAAGAGAACTGATAACAGCGATAGTCCGGTGGGAGATGAAGCCAGTCTGAAGAAGCCAATCACCACAGAAGGCCAATACTGCCCACAGGAATGCGTCTACTCGACGTGACTTCTACTAGAATCACGTCGACAGAGCACACCGCGACAGAAGAGAGATATCGAGAAACGAATCGACAAGAATAACTAAACCCATCTTTTATTTCTCAAACCGCACCCCGATCACGACTGAGCGTCCCTCTGGATCAGGAGAAATATGATGGTGTAAAGTTGTTGTATAAGAGTCTCACGTCCCCTTGCAAGTGACATAGATCCTCATGAGCCCCCGCATTGCGGGGGCTCATGAGGATCTATGCCGCTTGCAGATGGGTGGGTGTTAACAGGAGTGTTCCGCTAGCCGATGAAGTCCGCTACTTGTACGGCTAATCGGGTGGGAACGGACCAACTGGCCGGTCAGCTGAAGGATCTCGTGAAAGCCCTCCTCGTGTTTGGCTTGTAATCGAACCCAGATAAGATTTATCCTGACGCGGATTCTCCCCCCCCCCCCCCCGACCCCCCCCCCACCCCCTTAACGTCCAATAAAGGTGTTCCATAAATTGGACGTAGGTCAAAATCTGCGTCTTTTCGACGTAAACAGTGAATCAACTCCTTCCCTGCCAAAGAACATACATTTAGTTTCTTGAAATCTGTCTTCATTGACTGACCACAAAGCGAACAACCGTCCCGAAAGGACAAGGACACAAAGTGGTCTCAGCAAGAGGCATAGATCCTCATGAGCCCCCGCAGTCAGCGAGGGCTCGTGAGGATCTATGCCTCTTGCAGTTAGATCGCGTTCACATTTTCTCGGCATTGAGGGGTTAAGGTTGAAAATTTGTTCCCAGTCTTTTGTTGGTTCCAGTTCTGCCACTTCGCAGACCTCAAATTGAGCCTTCTGCTTGACCCATCTGTAATTTGCCCCTTGTGAGCCTGCTGCCATTTTTTGTCTTTGACCACTTCGATATCGCATGCTTGTCCGGGCTTTTCATCCACTGTTTTCGTCGAAAGACTGCAATTCATACCCCACTTCTGATTTCCGAAAGTCTGTTTTCGTTTGCCTTTTTCTCGTTATCTACACTGAATCTGCAACCTTAACCGCTCGCCATGTTTTCATTCTTTACTTGGAATTCCGAAATTCATACTTTAGTAATCATGACTTAACTAACTTATGGAGGTGTGGGAGATGTATCGACCACCGCTCTTGAGTTATCGCGGTCGTTTTATTGTTGGTATCAGTTCCAGCCAACCTAATCAAATTTCAAATACAAACGATTTGAATTTCCAAAAACAACTTCAGTAGCTCGCTTGAGCTTGCCCTTAGCACCTCGTGAATGTTCTGTGTGTGAGTGAATGCGCGTGATTCACGTGAGCGTGCTTGTTGGGTTCAGTTCGCGGCTACATTCTGCGCATTGAGTTATATCATAAATATGAGAAATGCGCCATATAACTACCATGTAATAATAATAATTGCATGATCCACAGGATGTACGTGCGGGCAAAGACAGGGCGAGGACTCAGCAACCCTTAAACTGTGACAGGTAGTTATCGCTGGACACGTCTGGGGCCAGTGGCAAGAGTGAGCATAGTCCTGCGCCAGCCACAAGAGTGAGCATAGTCCTGCGCCAGCCACTAAGCAAGGTGCTCCGCTACAGCGGGGTGAGTGTCGTGGCGCTATAGCGGAGCACCTTGCTTCGTGGCTGATGCAGTAAGCACTAAGCTCACTCCTGCCACTGATCCCTGTCCTGTGAAACAAAAGACACTAAGTATGTTTCTGTGAAAAGCGAGATTTGCATCGTATTACAATGAAAATATCGCTTCAGTTTTCACAAAAACGGACTAGTGCCTTTTGCTTTCACAGGGCAGACTTCAGCTGACATACACCAGCCCCCCTCTGCCGGCCATTTTGCTCAGCGCTGTGTGGGTATGTTTGCTTTCGGCGGTTTCACTGTTGGCTCTCCCTCTCTTTTCCACCGGAGACGAGCGCGCCACGCACACAAGTTTCAGGTACTATCAGGGCCCTTCACCTGAAGATGACCCCAGGTGGACTACAGACACGTGTACTGTACATAGACCAACGGTTGTCAAAGCTCTGCATACACTAGCGAGCACAAGAAATGCGACACCATTCGAGCCAGCGGAAACACAATGTCGCATTTCTTTTGCTCGTCAGTATAGTAGAACTGATAGTCTTGCGCGTTCTTTGAAAACTGGGCGGGACAAGTGAGAAGACGAAGGACTGACATGACTATCATGAGCCAATTCAACACGTGTAATGTCTCAGTTTTACAAACACATGGAATTCTACAACAACGAAAAAACAAACAACAAACAAACAAACGCATGTACATACCGTGGGTAGGGGTTTGCCCTCGGGAGGAAGGCATTGTAGTTCTGCTGTGGCCTCCACAGGTACCCGAGTACTCATGGGTATCCTCAGGAACCTTCGCTTCAAGACTGCAACAAGAAGAACAAAGCAAAACCGTTAGCATTTTCTAAAATACAAACAAACCAAACCCCCCCCCCTCTCCCCCCAAAAAAACAAACAACAACAACAACAACAACAAAAAACCAAAAAACAACAAAACAAACAAACAAAAACAAAACAAAAAAACAACCAACCAACCAAACAAAAACAACAACAACAAAAACAAGAAACAAAGCGAACGAACGAACCAACCCACCCCAAAACAAGTATCCAACAATAAACAAACCCTTCTACGGAACAAGACAATGCGGCTGAACGCAACCAGGGAAGAACCAGTCTTGCTTGCTGGCACCCCGTTGGAGGAGGTGGAGTCCTTCACCTATCTCGGGAGCATCATAGAAAAAAAAGGCGGCACTGATGCAGATGTCAGAGCACGAATCGGTAAAGCCAGAGCAGCCTTTTTCCAATTGAAAAAAGTGTGGAGTTCCAGAGAGCTGTCACAACACACCAAAGTCCGGATTTTCAACTAGAACGTAAAAGCAGTTCTCCTATATGGAGCAGAGACTGGAGATTGACAAAAACCACAGTCAACAGAGTACAGATCTTCATAAACAGTTGCCTTAGAAGAATTTTGAAAATCCACTGGTCAGAGAAGATCAGCAACGTCAGACTCTGGGAGAGAACAGAGCAGATAACAGCAGAGAATGAAATTGGGCGAAGAAGATGTGGATGGTTTGGTCAGTCTGAGAAAGCCAGCTTCCAGTATCACTAGGCAGGCATTGTCATGGAACCCCCAGGGAAAGAGGAAAAGAGGCAGGCCGAGAAACACCTGACGTCGAGACCTCCAAGCAGACATCAAGAGACTGGGAACCACCTGGAGTAAAATCGAAGGAGAAGCACAGGACAGGAGTCGCTGGAGGTCTCTCGTCGACGGCATATACCCGGGGAGGGGTGACAGGCATAAGTAAGTAAGTTCTACGGAACTGTGGTCATTATAATGTTCACCAATTATTTCTGTACTGGTCTGTGATTTTGGATCTTACTAGCAAAGCCGCAAGGTCCAAATCACAGACCAGAACAAACGTCACTGCGTTGGCGTTTATTTATTGGCGCTACGGTTGTTGTTGCTGTTTGTTTTTTTTTTCAGCGTTCGGTATTGGACTTACTTGTTTTTACTGAATAATGGTGCGTGCTTATTGGAGCCAAGTAAACTGCAGGTGCAATGTGAAATAACTGAGCTAGGGTGATGGACATTACGCGGGCACCACAACTGAGCTAGGGTGATGGACATTACGCGGGCACCACAACTGAGCTAGGGTGATGGACATTACGCGGGCACCACGCTTAACCCGTTACATCCTGAGGCTGTTCTTGTATGCCTGCCGGCGAGTCATGGACCCTCACAGCAGACCTTGAAAGGAGGATACAAGCCACTGAAATGAGATGTTTCGAAGGCTGCTTGGCATTTCATACAGAGATCACATCACGAACGAGGAAGTGGGAAGCAGAATCAGGCAAGCCATCGGGCCCTATGAAGACCTATTAGCCATTGTGAAAAAACGCAAACTGAAGTGGTATGGGCATGTCACGCGATCAGCAGGGCTTGCCAAAACAATCCTGCAAGGCACTGTGCAAGGTGGACGAAGGAGAGGAAGACAGAGGAAAAGATGGGAGGACAATATCTCAGAGTGGACAGGACTGAAGCTGGGCGATACGCTGAGAATGGCAGAGAACAGAGAGGAATGGAGGGAGCTGGATGCAAAGTCATCAGTGGTGCCCCAACGGTCGGCAAGACTACGGGATATAGATAGATAGATAGATAGATAGATAGATAGATAGATAGATAGATAGATAGATAGATAGATAGATAGATAGATAGATAGATAGATAGATAGATAGATAGATAGATAGATAGACAGATAAATCCTGAGGCTAATTTTGTCAAATTTGATTATTGTCCTATGAAGGCTACGGTACAGATTACGAGACAGATCAACTGTTTTAGTTCAAGGGTGGTGCCAGAATAGCTTGGCGCCTCAGGCGCCAAGCTATTCTGGCACCACCCTTGAACTATCCGTCAAATGCATGTTAAGCAATGAGCGTATCAGAATCAGTCATAAGGGTTCAGTTATCAACGTCGGTCGATCTCCTGTAGGTCTGCTTTCGAATTAAGCCGCTTTTTAACGATCGTGTCCAATGGCGTTCGTGCATGTTTGCGCGGAGTAAACTTGAAGATGCTGTGTGGAGTACTAAGTTAGTAGAACATACTGGCTATTGTATCACGTGGTCACTGTTTGCCGGGCCGCGCTGGACGTTGGTGACAGCCAGCAAACATCCAACGGCCATGTCACATCATTCCGAGTGCAAGAGGCCTAGATTCTCATGAGCCCCTGCGGATGTTTTCGGATTGATCTTTTCGTAGGTCCTATATTAGGCTCTGCTCTTCATACGAGGAAGTCACAGGAGTTGAAAACGAACCCAGCAAGTCTGTCTCTCTCCCTAACCCTGATCTCTATTCAAAGGTCTTTAGCGGCGAGTGTTTGCTCACAACATAAACGCCATGTAGTAAGTACAAACGTATTTACAGCCTTTTTTTTATGCGGGACCGCTTTGTTCGCCTCTCTGGTACCGGTTACGCCCGGGTACTAATTGCTGTGTACCCAGTCAGCAAATGATCATCGGGCACGCGTCAGCCCCACGATCTTTTGCTGACTAGGTACATGCCTTATAATCAGCGACATACATCCACCTGCAAGACGCGAATACATAATACTAACAAGTTGCTACGCACTGCCCATTTTCAGAATATTTATAAGCAAAAATTCTGCTTGACGCTTTCGAGGGTAAAAGGCTCTTCTCTGCCTGTATGCCACCAACTGGCAAAATAGAGTATGTCCTAATGATCTCTCTCACCCCCCCCCCCCAGCCCCACCCCCTACACACACCTTAACCATCCCCCAACCCCCTTAGATACCGGTAGGCTAAAGAGAAACTATATAAAAAATATCTTCTTGTTCTATGAACCTTGTGTTTTCGCACCTGAAGACACCACAGCAGACGAGGAATCGGCCATGATCATTCAAGGGTAGTGCCAGATTCGCTTGGCGCCTGGAAACTGGCACTACCCTTGAACGATCGTAACCGACAATTAGTGCACAGTGTAGAGGTCACCCACACTGACGAAAGTCATTGTAACTTTTGATAGATGTGCAACCCCAGTTTAACCCCTTCAGGGCCAGCTGACGCAGGCCGTGTTTCTGCGATCCTCGTTTATTCAAGACCCAAGACGGGGCGGTCCGTGGCGCAGCGGTAAAAGCGCCTGCCACCAATGCTAGAGGTGTGAGGTTCGATACCCGGTTCCGGCGTCGGACTTTTCTCCTCTAGTAAGTGTCACCGTTAATCCGGGCGGACCGTCGGGGGTTCTTTCTCCGGGTACTCCGGCTCTTTCCTCCCCCACGACTTTGGTATCAGGTTCAGCCAAACTTAACTCATTCTACCCCAAGACCGAAATCCCCAATTTTTTTCCGTTGTCCTCTGAAGATTGCATTGCAGTGCAGGACACAGATCCGACCATGATAGTTCAAGGGTGATGCCAGAATAGCCTGGCGCCGCCCATAGGCGCCAAGCTATTCTGGCATCACCTTTGAACTACCATGGTCGATCCTTATCTTGCTGTGGTTTGTCTGGGGTAGAATGAGTTAATCAAATTTCTAATATAAACGATTTGAATTTCCAAAACTTCAGTAGCACGCTTGAGCTTGCCATTAGCACCATGTGGATGTTCTGTGTTTATGTACAGTGTGTGAGTGAATGCGCGTGATTCACGTGAGCGTGCTTGTTGGGTCAGTTCGCGGCGGCGCTTTGAGCCGATTTTCAATTGGGATAAGGAGCCTATATAATGCGCTGATTTATTTATTTTATTTAAAGAACTCTAGCTGTCCCAGGAAGATGGATTCAAAGTGGTGTCAGCAAGAGGCTTAGATCCTCATGAGCCCCCACGACTGCGGGGGCTCATGAGGATCTATACCTCTTGCAGTTGGGTGTTGTTCACATTTTCTCGGCACTTAACGGGTTAAATGTAATTAATGGACTGCTATAAGGACGGCAGCGTTGCACGTCTGGGAGTATGCGTTACCCACAGTTCGATCTCATTACTCCACAGCGCAGCAACAGGAAACCCCCCAGCCACAAGTTACTTGAGAGAGATGTGGCGATTCAAAGGGCTTGGGTTCGTTCTTTGCCAAGGACACGACAAGAACTGGAAGGAAATGTTAACCCCATAACTGCATGCAAGTAGACGCAGATTACGTTTCTGAAATGACTGTTATTCAACGTCAAGGATTCGCAGCCGCCAATGGAGCACGGACATGCCCTTGCAGCGCGAGTTTAACTCCTTCTACCCCAGACACATCACAGCAATATAAGGATCGACCATGATAGTTCAAGGGTGTTGCCAGAATAGCTTGGCGCCTATGGGCGCCAAGCTATTCTGGCATCACCCTTGAATTATCATGGTCTATCTGTGTCCTGCACTAGAGTGCAGTCTTCAGAGGACAACAGCAAAATTTGGGGATTTCGGTGTTGGGGTAGAATGAGTTCAATACAGATTCAAGATTGAAAACAACTGATTAGGTCTCACAAGAACAAAATATTTCTTCGCCTGTGATCATGCTAAAGATAGGAATACAAGGTTAATAATAATCATAATAAGGCCTAGATCCTCACAACATCCCGCATTTGCTATAGACCGACCATAACAGCGCTGATTATCTATGTGTCCGAAGGAACACAACTTGTTCACGCGTAGGTGTAATAATGTAGTTCAGAGACAGTTTTTTTTCTTTAACCCTTTTAGCTCCAGATCCCTACAGCAGGAGATGGCTTGGCCATGATAATTCAAAGGTAGTGCCAGATTAGCTTGGCGCCTAAGGCGCCAAGCTAATCTGGCACTACCCTTGAATTATCATGGCCAAGCCATCTCCTGCAACTGGTGCATAGTCGTTAGGCAACACCTCCAAAATTTGAGAAACGGGACCATGGTGCTAAAAGGGTTAAATGCTGGCTTATCACAGGGCGAATCAGATTATACCAGCCCACCTTGATGAAAATGCTTCCATAGATCACTGTCCTACGTCGAGAAACGCGTTTTTCAGGATGTGCAGCGTGTGAAAAAGAGAAAAAAAAAATCGTAACTGTGCATCCAAGAAGACAAAACAACGTCATATGCAGAAGCCAAGACTATCATCAAAAACAGGCAGAAAACAAAGTGGCTGCGAGAACACCCCAGCTATAGCAAAACACTGAGATGGGCTATCACCTACTGACCAGACCGGAGCAGGTAGTCATCTTCCGCCGGACTACGCACCGGCCATAACAAACTGAACTGGCATCTCCACACCAAGTCTGGAATTGGCCAGTCGGACCAGTGACCGTCCAACTCTGGTAGCATGACAACAGGCCACGTGCTACAGACCTGCCCAACGTTCACAGCCCTCAGACGGAGACACTGGCAGGAGGAGACAGAGGTGTCCCGCAAGCTCTATGGAGGCCTGGAGGACCTGCGGCGCACGGCAGCGTTTATAGAGGAGACCGGGCTGTCCATATGAGAGTGTTCGAGAAGAAGTGCACCGATAAACACATTGAAAAACATTGAAAAACACGCGTATCTCGACCCGTGCCTGTGCCTTAAACCTTGACTTCAAATACCTGACAGTGCCAACATGTTCAATTTCCTCCTTCACTCTGAACAACTCTCATTACAAAAGCTCGCCAAGGTAAAAAGAAACAACATGGCAAATGACGAACCTCTAATTCTGTGGGAAAGTCTGAGAGCCAAGCGCAGCGGGCCAGCCCCTCTCATCTTGCAAGAGGCATAGATTCTCATGAGCCCCTGCATCGCAGGGGCTCATGAGAATCTAAGCCTCTTGCTGGCATGAAGCGAAATTCAGTTTCTCGGACGAAATAGATCGTCGGGGTTTAAGTTCGGAGGACTAGCGGTGCTTAGGCCTAAATCCCGCACCTCTCTTTGAGCTAAGCCTTCAAGGGATCTTCAGTCTTGTAGAAGGCATTGATTCTCATGAGCATGAAGATTTCTGGTGCTTGATGGTAAAGATGAGACTACATTTACCTCTGTATTTCCCAGACTCAAGACGCGATCTGGGTTCAGCTGAAACTGTTGAGCTAAGACTACGAAGACCAGACAATTACAGAAGCTATCCTCTCTGCGAGAACGCAACCATTCTTTAACATTCTCGCTCTTTAGACAAACGTCACACAACGCAAAAGGCATAGATCCTCATGGGCCACCGCAAATGCGGCAGCTCATGAGGATCTATGCCTCGTGCTGACTCTATTCCATGCCTGTACATCTCACGAGAACCACTGGCTCTCTCTCTCTCTCTCTGACGCTAATTTAAGTCCGTATACTCATGACGGGGAGGTGACCAGGCTGAGCATATTCTGATGGAATTGGCAGGAAAGGGAAGAAGGTAGGTCTGAGTTACGTCGCTTCAATTAGTGCGAAGTTTCGCTAACCCCCGCAAGGTGCAGCGACTTTCAAGTAACCGGTCTAAATTCTCATCACTTGTGTTTTTTCTTGTGTGTTGTCTGAGACTACAGAGATGCACGTAAATATGGCCCAAACGTATGATCAACAAGAGGCATGGATTCTCATGAGCCCCTGCATTCGCAGGGGCTCATGAGAATCTATGCCTCTTGCAGATGGGATATACTCTCCTAGATGCTTTCATCTTCTTAGTTCTTTTTTGTGTTGTTTCCCACTCTGTTTGTGTCTCTTTGAATTTTTAAGGAGATTCAGAATTACGGCAGCTAGGATGGTTTTGTATCATTCTACTTACATTTTCCAGTTCATTACATGGGCGTTAAAAACCCCAACAACAACAGAAAACTACTATTTTTGTAGTCGAGCTTGTGCGTCCCAGACACGAAACGAACCAAAGAACAAAACCAGTCCATATGTTATTATTACTCTGAGTTCTTATGAAACGTACAAACTATGATTTTTGATTTGGCCAGCGGTCGCGTCAGTGCTACAGAAGAGGAGAACTTGTGTAAGGGGGACATAAATAGGAATAATTAATTGCTACTGAGAGGACAACTCGGAAATCTCTCTCTCTCTCTCTCTCTCTCTCTCTGCCTGCTGTAAAGAGTAAACCACGTGACTTTGGCTTTTCGTTTCTCACGTGACTATGGCTTTTCGTTTCTGAAGTTGGTGTAGTAAACCTTCAATACGTACATAGCGTAGACTTGTTGAAGCGATTCTTGTAAGTGCCTATTTTCCCCCTACAGATATATCATTGTATTCTCTTTTTACCATTTTTTACCATGTAATTTCTTGTAAATACCCGATGCACATATGTATACATACAAACACTGATTTCTGTTTACATTTTTTTGGGGGGTAAATTTATTATTACTTTGTACTTTTCCCCACCCGGGTCTGCCCTAGAGACTTGGATGGGGTTAACTACTTTTTCTTTTTTCTCCAGGCATTGTGTGTGTGTGTGTGTGTGTGTGTGTGTGTGTGTGTGTGTGTGTGTGTGTGTGTGTGTGTGTGTGTGCGTGTGTGTGTGTGTGTATCTGTGTGAGTGCTTGCGTGCGTGCGTGTGTGTGTGTGTGTGTGTGTGTGTGTGTGTGTGTGTGTGTGTGTGTGTGTGTGTGTGTGTGTGTGTGTGCAAGGACATGATTGAAAACAGGTCTATGTACCTAATCATTTATCCTTGAGAAATAAAGTTTCATTTCATTTCTCTCTCTTTCTCTTCCATCCCCCCCCCCCCTCACCCCACACCCTCTCTCCCTCTCTTTTTTCCCAGCCGATCAATTTTCGACAGTTCCACACAAAAGTTGACAAAACACCATTGACAGAACCATTCTTCTTTCAATGCTACCTCCAACGAAGACGCCCAATATTCGCTTTTACACCCCTACAATCAAACAGCAAGGAATCCAACCGCACACAAATGATCCTATCAGGCGGCAAGGCCCGTGATTTCCCGGTGAGCATAAGGCCATCGAGCCGACGTCGGCTCGATGGCCTTTCGCTCACTGATTTGCCTTATTTCATTTCGCGCATCGATCGATGGCTGGATTTGAGTGCGACTGCGGCCGACGGCAGCACGATGACCCTTTGCGCACTGGGGCTGGGCTGTTGGCTTCAGGCCGTAAAAATCTAAACTCACAAACCGGCACACAGCTATTGTACTGGTTCATCAGAGCATCCCTTGACGGCGCGATTCCTCAAGAATCACGACAGCACAGAATGATCAGACAGCAATACGGGAAGGAAAACTAATTAGGCTGCGGGCTGAACGGCCCTGTATTATTGCATTGAGACAGGGCACTCAGGCATTCAATCGCTATCGATCCGAAATGTGGCTAGTCGGCAGTGGCGGCTAATTCCAGCTTCCTGCTGCGCCACGCCATACCACACCATGTCCACCGCTGTCTGGCTTCAGTGGTATCCGAAACCGACACAACGTTATTGGGGTAAAATGCACACAAACCCTTAACCCTATCACTGCCGAGAAAATCTGAACGCCACCCAAATGCAAGAGGTATAGATCCTCATGGGCCCCCGCAGTCGCGGGGGCTCATGAGGATCAATGCCTCTTGATGACACCACTTTAAGTCCATGGTCCTGTAATCTAACTGATGCCACACAATTTGATCAAACAGATAAAAGACAATTACATTAAGCTCAAGGTCTGTCATTTTATCATCTTCAAAAAGTACAGCTCCAGCAGTCTGCATGGGCTCATGCAGGGCCTCCAAAATCATGGACAACACAATTTGTCTACGGTCTTTGGGCGGAAGTGGCAATGGGGTGTTCTTCAAGACAACGCTGGCGAATCTGTTCCAACGAGATCAAGTTGTGTGCATTGTTTGATTGAGTGAAGCTCTCCGCGGGGAAATCCGGGGACCCCCAAACAAACACGAGGACAGGATGAAGTGGATTCACTCCCACTTGCCACTCCCTCTGGAAAATTCTTACTCACTGAAGAAGAGCAGTCTACTTGGATGCTAAATTCATTCCTTTGTCCTCTGCAGGGGGGAGGGGGGGGGAGGGGCCTCATGAGAATCCACACCTTTTGCAGATGTACAGTGACTAAGGTGGAACCATCCATCGCAGTCGAGCTTGTCACCTGATCGTGCACACGCCATTGACCAGGCCATCAATACCCATCAATAGCAACACAAAACCAACAGTGTAATTGTGGGCAACTTTGGCTTTTTATACCTTGCTCATGCTACAGACTTCAAACCCTGACGGATTCACCGGTCTCAGGAACGGAAGATACATAACGAAGCTGATCCCACCATCAAGAGGCATACATTGCCTATGACAATCTATGCCTCTTGCAGATGTTTAGATTTTTGGGGCCTTCTGGAGGATCGGGAAGCATCAGTTGTCACACGGCCTTCTACACACGATTTACATGAGACAATAGCTAGCGGCACAGATGCTCATTTACTGTAAGCTAAGAGGCACTAACAAGGACCGAACCCTCTTGATAGCACAACTGCACATGCCAGTAACATGCACTTACTTCTTCCTAGTCCAATCAATCGGACTGAATCTTTCAATGGCTCTCGGGGATCCACGCCTTTAGATCCTCATTTATACCCGCAGTCCTAAATTTTACATACATAAGCGTTTCTACAACAGAGGGGAGGTTAAACTTAACCGCTTCACTGCCGAGAAAAGACCAACCCAATCAACTGCAAGAGACATAGGGGGCTCATGAGGATCTATGCCTCTTGCTGACACAGCTTTGAATCCCCGTTCTTTGGACGGCCGCGGCTCCTTGGCGAGGAACGATCAAAATTTCCAAAAACACAACCTCCGCCAACTAGCATTTTCAGGGGTTAACGCTTTAGGGTGTCGGTAGCGGTTTTCCTGTAGGAATCATCGCGACTTAAAAGCGCTACCGAGACCCAATGGGGTTAACACATGGGGGATTCCAGCCATTATTTTTCTTTACGAATAGCAAGGCCATCGATCGCTTGTCCCAGCTTTGCGCCAGATCGGTGGTAATGCGGGGAAATCAGATCTAGACCCCGCTAATCACGTCGTCACTGCATCGTTGCTCTCGTCAATTGACACATGGACGAGGCAAGAGAGAAATCCCCGAGCCTTCCTTCCTGTGAGAAACGACAGAACTAAATACCCCTTTTCGCCATGATTCACCCATTGCTTGAAACAAAACTGATAGTTCAAGGGTGGTGCCAGAATAGCATGGCGCCGCAGGCGCCAAGCTATTCTGGCACCACCCTTGAACTAAAACGGTTGATCTATCACATAATCTGTGATATAACCTTCATAGGACATTACACAAATTTTTTTTTTTTAAATCAGCCTCAGGGTGTGATGGGTTAAGGGTGTAGGAAAAAGGGGTTCACTCGAGACGTATGGACTTTGAAAAGGCTCCCACATCTAACGACCGAGAAACCCCGAGATCTTTCTTTGTCCGAGAAACGACAGAGGTAAATGAGAATGCACCATTCACGCAGGATGTATAGATTTTCAGGGACCCCTTTAGACAGGCGGAGTGGAATCCGAGAGAACAAAGACAGGCGGGGGAAAGAAGGAATGATAGGATGCCGCGTGAGTTCTGTTCTTACAAATGCAAACGCACGAACGTCAAATAAAATGAAACTAAACTGGACCAAAAAACCAAAACGAAACAAAATAAAAAACATTAAACTAAAATAAAGGAAATAATAAAATAAAGTAAATAATAAATAAAATAAATAAATAATAAAATAAAATAATAGAATTATAAAATAATAGAATAAGAAAACAAATTAAAATAAAGTAAAATAAAATAAATACTATAATGAAAAGATAAACAAATAAAATCGGCTAAGCTATTTCTTCTGTCAATCTCAGCAGCAATAATTAGGAACTAAGCTTAAGCTTACAAGGTCGATTCATCTCCCGCAACCACAACATTATACCGTTCAATAAAAACCGCCAATGTATTGACGTGTAATAAAAGGATTATCTCCCGTGCCGAACTCTTCTGGAATATCTTAATAATAATAATAATAATAATAATAATAATAATAATAATGAAGATTAAAAGGCGCCTATACATGGCCTTGCTTCAAAAACAATTGGTCACGTCACAACAGCGCACGCCCTATCAATGGCCTAATTCACCCACATTACAATTAGACTTGCGTGTTAACACAATCCAGACGTGATGCATTTGGATACGCGGCGTCTTGCGTCGCGTATCCAAATGCATCACGTCTCGAGCTAACGTCACAAAAACGCACTCCATCTCCGTGTAATTTCTCTGTGAATAAGACAATTATGTGTTCATGTCGCAAGAGGCCACGCCGTTTCTCCGACAATTCATTTGATTAACGGCACTGTTTGCACTGTGTGGCCCGTTCTGTCGCAACTCTCACGTCAATTGACGTCAAAATCCAGCCGGTCATAATTTGTGTCAGTCTTTCTTTCTCGGACTAAAATGCGTCACGGGACTGACTGAGTTACGTGACTATCTCTACGTGCATACCACAAAAAGTGTAGCCTAGTAATGGTCCATGCGTACGCCGCAGAACGTCACTATAATCTAAGACGCAACGGCTGGCGCCTGACATCTCTCATTCTCGGACGCAGGCAGCCATAGGGGTGGGGTGTACGCCTGAGTCTACAGACGGTCTCGAAGACTAAGACAGACGATGCTGCCTTTCACGGTTGACCCCGAAGATCCAGGAGTTTTTTTCAAAAACACTTCCCCCTTCTGCAAGAGGCATAGATCCTCATGAGCCCATGCAGGATGCGTGGGGCTCATGAGGACCAATGCCTCTTGCTGACGCCTATTTATGCCCATTTTCTCCAGGCGCAGGAGATCCTCAGGCGCTTAATTCACGACGGCGAGGTCGTCCCAGCAAACGCTGTATCTCATGTCCTGACGCAGCTACAAGGTTACAGTATTTGTAGCTCACCCCACAAACCAGACTTTTCGCACATCTGTGATCGTAAGCTAAACTCCAGACAACCTCATCCACCCGAGGAACAGATGTATGAATCATCCAAGCAAGCGTCATCGATCCTCATGTGCTCCCGCTACTGCGGGGGCACATGAGGATCTATGCCGCTTGCGATCAGACGACACTTTGATGATTCCTGTCCTACAAAGCCTAGGCGCATATATAGAAACACTTTATGTCCGGCTCTCAGCACTTAATTTCCACCCTCGGAAGTCCTTCGCATCCCTGCGCGGACAGAGCTGTCGTGTGACCCTGCAACTCGTCATTTGGTAAACTTCAATGAAAGAGGCTAAGAGTGTTGTAGGCATAAACGGAGCACTTATTTCCTGACCAACACGATTCCAGCGAAACCGGCTCGCGCCAACGAGAAATACTCGTCTCCGGGCTGACCTGAAGCAGGACCATGAAGGTCGAGCAGGAATAAATATTCGTACGCCAATAGGAGAAGAGTTGCAAGAGCAGGAATATTTCATTTCACCCACGTTCTGTCTGAGAGCCCGCCCCTCCCTCTCTCGATCGCACGAGAGACTGAACGCCCACAGATCATACTGAACGATCAAAACGTCCTTACGTTTTTCAACATGTGGAGCATGGGAATAAATGGACCGGACCAGAAGAAGGCATGGGCTTATAAATTATCCTGGTAAACCCTCAGAGCCACAAGACTGCTGCACAAAAGTCTTGCAACCTACAGCATATTTTAACCCTAACATGAGATCCACTTGACCATGATAGTTCAAGGGTGGTGCCAGGACCGCTTGGCGCCTGTAGGCGCCAAGCGGTCCTGGCACCACCCTTGAACTATCAAGGTCAATCTATCTTCTTAGCTGTACGGTAGCTTTCATAGTACAACTCACAAATCTTTTTTTTTTAAAGGGGTTAAACGACTAGAGAGTCTTCGGTTTGAAGAACTCGGGTGTAAATGGGGCAAGACAGCAAGAAATGCATGCTTAATCTTCGTGAGGCTCTTGATCTGTAAGACTGCTGCAAAAGTTTAATCCCACTCCGTGTTTGAGGATCTGCGTTCCTCGCAGTAGGGCGAAATTCAATAAAAGACTGTGCCCTCCGCTTCACAGTACAGAAACTGTCTGGTCTGGGGCTCAGTACTGCACTCAAATCCCAACGACGATCTTCGTCGGAAGACAAAAGAGGTCAGAAAGCGTTCCATTGTCGTCCAGCAAGAGGCGTAGATTCTCATGAGCCCGATCTGAAGCATGGGCTCATGAGAACCTATGCCTCTTGCAGGCGGCAGGTGAGTGGCTGGGAGACTCCCACCGCGACCTGTTTGTCGGGTGATTTACGACTAGAGGGTCGCAGCGTTTTACCGCAGGACACTCTTTTTCACTTCTTCAAGTCCCGACCAGACGACACACAGACAATGCAGGGACTTCCGTCTGAAATAGAACCCTTCTTCCCTGATTGCCGCGCACAAATCAAAGCCAGGCCACTGCGGCTAACTCATTTGGACCATAAGCTTAAAACTTCCCAAAGTTAACTCATTCGGCACGTGCCGCATCCGAATGCAGCAGGTCTCGAATGTGCCAAGAGTTGTCCTGTAAAGACTACATTTTTGGTTCAGGAAAAAGAGCGATCTGGCTGGTTTAGAGGGTCCTGAGTGTGTAGATAACAAAAACAACAAAACATTTGAAGTTGACTACATCACAATTTCGGAGTCGGATAGGCTGTAATAACAGTTCAAGGGTGGTGCTAAAATAGATTTCCTCTAATGACTTCGCGACGACGGTTCAGGAAAAAGATCAGCCATAAAAATTCAAGACCCGAATGTACGAATCAGGCCCCATCTATAAAGCTATCATGGTTCGATCCATATCTGATTGAGGCGTGTTCGGTCTGAATGGGTTAACATATTCGAGATATGAAGCATCCGGATACGCGGCGTCCAGCCGCGTATCCGGATGCGTCACATCTCGAATGAGTTAAACGTCAAGTTAATTTCTGGAGCTGTTAGTACAAGAAAGTTTCTTGTTCGTTTCTGAGAAGCAGATGTAGTTCTGTAACCTTACCTGAGATTTTTTTTTTTTTTACTGTAAAATGCGTTATTTGCACTCTTTTGCTCAAGATGGGTGAATGACAAAGTTTAAAGCCATGAAGTATGAAATCAAATACAAAGTATATTCCCGTCAGACCAAGTGGCAGCTAAATCTCTTGGGATGGATTTTTTTCCCCACTGAAAACTAGTAGACGGATAGGATGAGTGGAAGTCCAACGACAGAAGTTTCCATCAAAAACCAAAATGGAAAAAAAAACACCTTTTGATCAACATTCTGAAGTCTGAATTCCTGTGTTCTGAACTATTCACTTATCAGGAAAGCGAATGTAACTTCACTTCTACCGTGCAGCCTATAGTGCCAGCGAGCTAATGCGTCCAAAAACAAAAGCAACCCAAAAAGAACTGCATGTGGGCGACAAATTACTTTACAAAGAAAAGATCAAGTAATATGACTACTTGACCACATTCTATATCCGTCGTCACCTACCCCCCCCCCCCCTTCTCCCCCCTCCCCCAAGCAGACATATGACAAGTTGAACGCCCTTTACACTGAGTTGCCTCAACCCCTGGTCGGTTTTTAAATTAGGGTAAACCATTTCACGACAGGCGGCCTGACATCTGCAGTAGTGGAAACGTAGATATTAATCTACGTTTCCACTACTAGTAGTACAGTCATCACTACGTCGTCCGTACCCAAACTCCGAAAAAAGAGTAAACACCTTACTCTGAGATACATCTGAAGCTAGACTAGGTCCCAAAGAGGCAAAGATTCTCATGAGCCCCTGCGAATGTAGGGGTTCATGAGAATCTATGCCTCTTGCAGACGGAAGTTATGGAATACAGACTGATTTCTTAGTACCACCAGCGGCTCTCATACACTGTCAAGTCATCGTACGTGGAATTACCAAACAAGTCAAGAGTCCAGGACTTCGACGCAGGGTTCGTCAAGCGAAAAAGGCCTGCGTCTGCAAGCGGCACAGATCCTCATGAGCCTCCAGCAGTTTGAATGGGCTCACGAGGACCCGTGCCTCGCTGGAGAGACCTTGCCGTGTCTTCCACAGGAGGAGGAGCTTATAGACGTTCGGCCAAGTTTAGTCGACGCGTGATCCATTATCGAGGTAAACACATGTTTAGTACCGCTAGACACTACTGTAAATCTATCAAAAGTACTGATTCGTCGTCATTTGCGTGCCGGTCTGTGATTTTGGACCTTACGGCCTACGGCACGCATTTATAGTTCTGCGTTTCTGGACTTGTCTATAGGACCTCTGCTGAGGAAAACAGAAATAAAACTGTGTACAGAAAAAACACGAATGACACTGATCTGCCTCCTACCCACTGTGAGGAAAACAGAGTACCGAGCAGGCGGTGAAATTCTACAACAACAACAACAAAAAAAAAAACCCAACAACAACAAACAAAAAAACCGTGGCGACCTGTGATGGCAAAAGACCATTCTAGTGAAAAGCGAGATTTTCACTGTAATACTATCAACATTTCGCTTTTTACGAAAATGGACTTACTGTCTATTGTCTTGTTGCAATCCGCTATCTTTAGAAAAATTGGTCTGAGGCACAGAGGCACACGTCCACAACGACCTCCTGCAGTCTGCAAAGACGCATGTGGATCTATGCCTCCTGCATAGGAATTCGTGCGTGCACAGGGCTTCCTTGGCTGGGCAGGAACTAGGAAGTAAAGAGATGCTTGAGTCACTGCGAAGAGGTCCTGTAAAATATCATCGAGTCTTGTTGACTCCCTTGAGTACTGTTACCTCCCTTGGGGTCGGTCCTCCGCCCGTTAAAACACGCTACTCCAGGAAAGTCATATTCATGAATATTTATTGCGATTTACTGCCGATATTCCTGTTCTTCATGGGTATAACCCTTTGACCATGGTCCCTGAGCCAGACTCCATCGTCACCAAGAGGCAACGATTCGCGTGAGCCCCAGCAGTCCTTCAGGGGTCCATGAGACTTTACGCCTCTTGGTCCCTTGGATGAGGGGCTCATGAGCATCTGTGCCTCTTGCGGACGGATGAGACTAGAAGAAAACTGTGTACTACAACGGGCAACTCTCGTTTTATTGACACTCCCCCCCCCCCCGCCTCCTCCCCCCCCCTGTCTTGGGTTCAGAATTCTCTTGCTCGTAATTTCTTTTTCAAGAGGCACAGATTCTCATGAACCCCTGCAATGCAGAGGCTCATGAGAATATGTGCCTCTTGCAACTGATGAAGCAG